>CM071961.1:2209554-2442054 GCA_036784905.1 Acrossocheilus fasciatus
CATTCACGCAGATTACAGCCCTCGCAGCCAAACGCCAATGAAAGTGTGCAATTTATTCCAGAGGCGTGACAACAAATATTACAACGTATTTCACAAAGGCTTTCTTCTAAGTGATATGCAAAGCAGTGTGAAGCTCCAAACTCGCCATTTAAAATATACGCAGGATGATTTGCATGTAATCAGATGTCACGCAGGTACGTTTGCGACAAGGCTTATAACCCTGCTTTCTGAAATAAGCATTTTATTTTTTTATTTTAAAAGGAGAGAAGATTCAGTAAACTGCACTCTCTGTTTAAGACCTTCCATATGCAACTTATAGTTTAATAAACGTGTTTATTATTTCACGCTGGAGAGCAAAGAGTTAAAATGAGTATATCTGAAGAGGAAAAACAAGCTAGTAATATGCTAGAATTTCATAAGATAATCTTAACGTCACAGACTGTGCTGAAAATATTTCTATTTGCTCCTGGGTATTTAGCTGATTAATAAACAGAAAATGGGCAGGGATTCATAAAGCTGAATCATTAGAGTATTTGATCAAGGGGTTTTGGTTGTAGGATGTTGTTAGCTCAGATTTTTGTATAGCTATGTGTGTCTTTTCTTATTTTTAGACAGAACAGCTGAATACGCACACTGCAGAAAATAGAAAAGCCTGTATCATCAGCCATATATGAAACATTTATATGACTCCTGCAGGACAGACAGAAGCAGTTGTTTTCAAGCAGCAAAGTTTGACATTTACTACATCAGGACACTCTGGCTGAGCAGAACTGTCGGTAATAACATCTACCAGTGTCATAAAACAAGCATTTCCACATCGCTTTTTTAATTTTCTCTTGTATTTGATTGTTCTCTTTGTCTAAACAAACCAACATAAACTATACTCTGCTACTAACATAAAACTATACTCTAAAAAAAAAAAAAAAATATCTGATGTAATGTTTTATTTTGAAGGAATTTTCCATACTGATTTTTTGACAGGTGTTTTACCTGTATTTTTAATTACAAATTGCACTGGGTTGTGTTTTATGTTTTGTGTTTTTAAGACATTATCCTTTTTTTTTTTCCAGATGATTATGATGATGATGATGATGATGATGATTACACTGAAGAGTTGCTGAATAATTATTTAGACTTATAATTCATACTTATAATGTAATAATTAAATTATTAATAAAAGTATAAAAGTACATAATATTATGCAGTATTTACATTTCAAATAATGCATAGTATTTAACAAGGTTATTATTATTATTATTAGTAGTAGTATTGTTGTTGTTTTTGTAATGATGCCAAATACTATGTAATTAATTGATGATATATAGAACATATTTGAATAATTATCCATACTTAATGTAATAATTTAATAAAAGTATATGATATTTATACTTTTCAGTTCAGTATCTTCTATATATCATCTATTATTTGGTCTTAGATGTAATAATAATAATAATTATTATTATTATTGTTGTTGTTGTTATTATCACAATAAAGTATTTTTATAATAAAATATATCAAAATAAATGAAATGTACTATTATATTATAATACCCTAGTAATATGTATGCATAGTAAATAAATAAGTGCATACATGAATGCTAATATTGCTGTGCATTCACGCACTGCAGTACACAAGGGACAGAGATACTGGCACAAGGATTCATCAGATTACGGAGCGCTGCGTAACCTCCTCATATTCACACTGCGGCGGATCGGCGGGGTGTCAGCGGCCGGTGGGAACGCTCCTGCTGGGACAACAGCAGTTGGTAACGTAATAATCCCCGTCCCACTGCATCCTGGGAAAGGTCACACAGCCTGAGTGACACCTGTCAATCACTGCCTCTGCTTCATTAATAAACCCACAGAGAGTAATTACTGTTTATGACAGAGACACGCTGGCCTTTAGTAGCATTTCTATAACTAACCGCTAACCATTTCATAGAGGAGCGGAGCGATCGCGGCGATTCTTCAGTCTGAATACACAGTGACTTTCCCTTAGTTTTCATACACTGATGGATGTTTATTGGTGAATTTGTCATAAATACCGTAAAACAAGCCATGAATCTGGAAGCTGGAAAACAGCAACAGCAGAAAATGAGGCATTTTGGAATATATTGCTTCTGTATCTCAGAAAATACTCTCATTTCACCACAACAAATGTAGGTCAATCCTCTGCATCAGATATTCAGTGTCTGTAACACACATCAGAACGCTGACATCAACACAGAAGATGAAAAGCACTGAAACAACTTCTCAACTCTTCCTGAAGACACAAACTTCTGCAACTTTTAGTCCATGTCTGCACGCTTTGATGCCATGCAAGTGAACTTCTAAAAGATGACAACTTTTTAGCACAATCGTTCTCAAAAAGAAGAAGAAAAAAAACAAGATTTATCCTGTCCTCAGTTGCATATGCATTTCGAGCTTCCTAAATATTAACACCACCGACTAGTTGCATTAAATGTGTCATTTGTTAACACTAATAACATTTTTAGACAGTAGCCTAACAAAGCCAAACAAAGTGACCCAAACTTCCTGTTTCTCCTTGTGAAGAAGAATTGTGCTTAACTGTATGAAAAGTGTACTTGTAGTGTACTTCAAAACTAAAAAGCATATAAAATAAAAAAAAAATACTTATATGTTGTAATATTAATAAATTTCACTTAAGTGTATTTAAAGAGACACTTGACTGCGTTTAACACACTTAAGTACACTTTCAAAAAGGGTTCTTTCTAAGAACGTCAAATTAAAAGTCTTACTTTATAGTGCATTTTAAATCATTGTTTTAATAATCTTCGTCATGTTTTAAAGAAGAACTTCTTCTGATGTGTTGACTAAATCATGTGTAAAGTACTGTAGTGTGTTAATCAATATCACATATAAAGTTAGTATATTTTAAATGTACTAAATAGCAATTTCATCATTACACGTGCATTACAAATATATACAAGTACATGATATACAAGTTTCAAAATAAATGACATTTATAGTTTAGTTTACCATAAATGCTTATCAGCAGCTTATTCAAAAACACTCCAAAGTTCAGCTAATTGCAGCAGTTTCTAGTATAAAGTTGACTTTTCTTTCCCTTAAAAACCCAGATGAATTCAGAGATTCTGTGCACGTTGAGGGTGGATCTGACACGATCCGTGATAATAAAGGAGCCTGCTGGTTATTAAATTTTCCCATCCAGAGAATTATCAATGATTTACCTGTGCTATAAAAGCAGCCGCTGGGACTCAGGTGAGAAATCTGATAACACTGTTTGTTTGACTTTCTTTTTTTTTTTTTTTTTTTTTTTACACTACAAAGGGTGGATGAAAACAGCTTTTCATTTTCTAAACCTTCAGACACGAACAAATATAAAAGAAGAACATCTTCTATCAGAGAGGTCTGCAGAGAAACTTCTTTTTTCTCAGCACAATAAAAGAAACTTCAAAAGTGTTGGTGCCCTTCACCTTATCCAACCTTACAAAATGAGAAATATTTGACAGCGTGAAAACATACTTTAGCTTGCATTATGCAAAGCTTTGGAAACACACAGCCAAGGTTTGCGTCTTTCAAGTCAAGAACATGTCAAGACACGTCATTGTCCTGGTTACATCAGCCAAGTATTACTTAACCGCCCTGACAAACACTCAGAATCTCAGGAATAAAGCAGCCTGTGCATCACGTCACGGTGATTCTGAAGGAAGAGAAGCTGTGAGCTCTTACCTGTCTGCAGATGGCGGGCGTCCGTTGCGGGGCTTGTTGACCTGTGCGTAGAGAGCCTCTAAGGGCAAGGCCTGGTCTCTGGGGCTCTGCGGACGCTCTGGACCGGGGTTATGGCTCAGGTCCATGCTGCTGTCCAGTGACGAGTCCAGAGAGCCGATCCCGGCGTACGTGTGCTCCTCGTCAGAGCTGAAGGTTCGGTTGATGTCCTGGATCTCAGCGTAGTCTCGCTCTCTGGCCTGTCGCTCTCGGAGCTCCCTGGTCTTCGCTTGAATTCTACAGACACAAAACATCATTTGAGGTTTAGATGTGTAGTGCACACTCAAGTTCAATTTCAACATCTCTCTTTGCACATTTGAGTATTTGGTTCCATACTGACATATATTTGTGTCATTACCACCACAGGTACTAGTGCCAGCTGTTTACTTATATTGTAAATAAGTGAAGCCAGAATAATTGTTATCTTGAATTTTTTCTTTTTTTTTTTTTGTGCAACATCAACACTGTCATTGAACTGAATTATATAAACGCTGAACTGAGTTTAGCTAGTCTCATATTTGAAGAAGTTTATTTTTCCTGTTTATTACTGTGAAGCTGCATTGAAACACTCTGATTTGTATAAAGCACTGTATAAATAAAGGTGGTTTGACATGACTTTTGTGAATCTAATAATTCATTTAAATATGCATAATTAAAACCCATATATACATAATAACATACATCTCTTTTATAATGAATATTTTGGTCTGTTTGTCTATAAATGAAAATTCATTTTTATATATATATTTTGAGGGACACAACCTCAAAAATATGAGGGTAAAAAAAAAAGATAATTATTCAAAATAGAAGGTTGAGTAATTTGGATCATCTTTTCTTTCTTTTTTTTGTCAGTGAAGCAGTTTCTTTAAAAATATTACTTGTCTGATAAATCAAACAGCAAATTATATCATAGAAGGTGGTTTTAATATATCTGATAATATGGCAAGGTTAGTCCAGTTTGGAAAATGTAATGTGTGGTAAAACCCCCTAAAAAACATAATGATTAAGTTATGAATGAATGAATGAATGAATGAATGAATGAATTAATTAATTAATTAATACAATTTAATTTGGCATAATCTTTTTTTGGCTTAATCTTTTTTTTTTTTGCTTTTGTTTTGTTATTTTTGTTTTGTTTTTTTGATTGGCGAAGCAGTTTCTTAATCATAAACCTGTAAAGAAAATATAATTAAAGTATTATATCACAGAAGATGCCACAAAATGTCAAAATATGAATAATGAATAATATAACATCACATTTTTTTGAGACAAACAATTCAAACTCTCAGTTTCACCCCGTACTCTAGTGTGAAAATGCCTTATGGGTTACACCTTGGGATTCATTTCCGCCTTTGTGTTTCTGCCCTCAAAACCACCATCAAAAGCAATAGCAGTTAGTCCATCAGCAATGTATAACATTTATTACAGCCATGAAGTGCCAAAGCTTTTATGTGCAAACGCAACGAATTTGAAGACAGACCTCTTGGTCTTGTTGAGACTCCCTACTGCACGGAGAATCCCTGAGCTCAGGACCCCTGCTGGCATCACGGGCTGCTAAATGCCTGCCAAGCCTGCCTTATTTCTAGAAGCCTTTCACTGCTGCTGGACTCCTCTAAAAGGGAAAGGAAACGAGACCACTGAGGCCCTGTTCATTCGAGCCTCTACTTCTAAATCGCTCATGGTAAAGGTTGCTGCCCCTTCCTTGAAGAAGCTTGTCAATGCACAGATCCCCTAAAACAGCCAGTGGGGAACCTTCCCAAGAAGAAGGGAGTGATTTCTTCTTCGCATCACTCTGATCTTCCGCCAACCGCCTCTTTCTGCCTTCGCTCTTTCTCAGGAGTTTTTCAAAGGCCAGGCCTGGTGGGCTGAACTGAATGAGTCTTTTTGTGTCTAATAGACCACATGTGTCGTTGTAAGTGCTGTTAAGGGAAAGGAGATCCTCAGGAATGGGAACGGTAGAGGAATAAGAGGAAAGGCTGGTGCGGACAGGGGGAAGCCTCCTGTAGGGTGACCTCTGTCTTTGGTACCCACCTATCTCATCAGATCCAGATGGGCTCTGGGACTCCAGGGATGCCCCATCACAAAAACCTGAGCATTTTTAAGTATTTAAGTGCCCTACCTCCTCACCACCCCAGGTCAGAGTTGACCTCTGACCCCTGACATCTATCTGTCAGTTGTTTGATTGGCAGCAGTCCCGGGCCGAGAAGAGATGTCGAATTTTCCCAGCGAGACTGAATGTTTCCACACTTTCTCATAAGCGCGATCTAATTTACCAACAATGAGCGTTTTCTCTCTGTCACAGGCTAATGCAATTACAATGCCACCGACTCACTCTCTCTCTCTCTCTCTCTCTGCATCCCGCTTGAGGAAATCCAATTGGGCTGTGCTAGAATTGCGCACATTTATGACTCACGATAATAGTCTGGGAAACACTTGGAAATCAACATCAGCATTTTTTCATGTGTGTGTGTGTGTGCATTGTGGGAGTTTTAATTTCCCTTTCTGTTTTTATCATACCTTTCGGTTCATCGGGTTCATCGCTTGAACTGTAAGGATGCACCGATATATCGGCTGACAATCGGTATTGGCCAATAAAAACTGCTTCTGCCGATTGTTTAAAAACAGTTGATCAGGGCCCATTATATGCTGTCAATCAAAGCGTGTCAGACTGTAACTCATACTGTGTGTAAATAAAATTCCTCTCGTGTTGAATTTAGGGCTGTCAAAGTTAATGTGATTATACAGCATTAGCACAATCGCACTTAAAAAATAGCAGAGCACAGGTTCTGTTCGACCGTATGCATTACCCATAGCTCAAGCCAGGGTTGCCAGGTATGCACATTTTCCCTTCACCAAACATTATTTGTAGCATGGCTCCCATCCATTAATTGCAAACAGCTTTGTCCTTTGTTACTGCTGATTAGAAAAAAAGTCTCTCAAATTTGGTTCATTAAATGTGGCGTGACAGATCGCTGTAGCACCTCAGTTCAAATGTAATGCAAGCCGTTTTGCAAAATAAACACGGATGAACGTCAGAGGTTGTTGAAAGATACAGTACAACTTACTGAAATGTATTACGTCTCAAATAGTTTTATAACCACGGAAAGACGTCAATAAAATAGCATGTGAACAATATGTCACATAACATTTACCTCAGGATATTACCAGTGTTCACAGTTGGTTAGTTAGCTACAAAAAAAAAAAAAAAAAAACACTAGAGAAAAGTTTATTTACTGTCAACTATATATGTATGCTATACAAACATTTCATTTTGATTTGAGTGTGATTATTATATCGGAATATAAACTGCAGTTGAATATACAGCAATAGTTTGGGCTCTGATGTTAAAGTGCCCCTATTATGGGTTATGAAAGGGTCATATTTTGGTTTTGGGAGTCCCAAACAACAGGTTAACATGCATGCAAGGTCAAAAAACACTTTCATTTTCTTATATGCATTTATTTTTACCTTATTTGCTCAACGACTCCCAAACGATTTGCTCAACGATTCATTTTTCCAAACCCCATCCTTTGCATGACGCTAATCTGCGGTGATTGATCAATTTCATTTAAAGCAGTGTTTGTGAGCTTTTAACGCTCCAAAAGCGGCACCTAGTGGCAAAGAATGAATTTGCATTTTCATTCAGACCAACGAGAACATGAAGTTTTCCCAAGTCCATTTTAAAAACGACTCGTTTCAATGATTCAGAGTCGACTCTTTCTTTTGAGAGACGATAACTTTATACACGCTGCACTTTCAGATTTAAAACTTTGCAGGATGTTTTCATTCACTTAGAGCTGTGTTACACACTGCATGAAAGCTCATTTTCAAAAATCCATAATAGGGGCACTTTAATTATAACCTCTAATATTATAGTAATGTACAAAATGAGAGGGTTTCCTGTATAGTTCTGCAATTAAATTTCACAATTAATTACACTGATTAAACATGCCATTTTGAAGTAGGAAAAAAGCAGAAAAAAGTACTTCATTTTAAAATGCACTGTAATCATCTGTGTTTTATTTACATATTTCATCAGTTTTTTACAAATGTATCAGTATCAGTAGATGTCATTCTGAATAATCAGCTATTGGAGAAATGTATTATCGGTACAAGTTGTTTCTTTCACATTTGAAGGTTGATATCTTGCGCTGGTGAGGCCGCTGTCCACCTGCTGTCCACTTAAAAACTGATGTCACCTCGCTGCCAGTAAAAACCGTGTTATGACAAGTTACGGAAACTCAATAGGAGGACGAGGCCTCCGGCACTGTGCCTGTAATGGCCAAATCAAATCTGCGAGAGCGCTATCTGTGTTTGAATGAGGTAATGAGCACACTGAAGTAGAGGTCCGGTGTAACCTGCCCCCTGGAGTACCAGACTGAAACTCATTTAGCGCGGTGGCCTGGGGAGGAGAAGTGCACATGTGGCTCTGTGTGTGTTTTGTGTATGACAGAAGGTTAACTTCAGGTTGAAAACCAGCACGATGAAGACACTGGTCTGGCCTATGAGATTCATTTAACACCGTATCCAATAACCATCCACAGTGAAAAATCATTGCAAGGCAAGGCATTTTGTTTGGTTTCTATTTTTATTGTGGCTCACTGGTAGATCCATTAACAGTGAGGTGTTATGTTATTATTATTTATATACTACTACAGTATTCATATTTTGATTTATCTATTATTTTTATGTTTTCAGTTTTTATTTACGTTTTTATGTGCTATTTTATATAAGTGTCTAATTTTCATTTAAGTAATTGCTTTTCATGTACTATTTATATTTTATTTTATTTCAATTACCAAAAAAATTTTTTTTTATGGATTTGGTTTTAGTTGCTGATTGTGAATAATGAAGAACAATAAATAGTTACAATTAGCAATATTAATGATTAAAATAATGCAATGTAGCCAATAGTCTAGGTTCATTATAACAGTAGTTTATAGTTGTAATGTAATGCAGCAACTTGTCATGTCATATCTCTGAAATATACATTGATTCTGACAGGATGAGGCACTTCTGAAGCCAGATTCATAGCCTACTTTGTATAATAAACAAATTAAATGTAATTATTTCTAATTTTGTGACTTCATGCAGCATTTTCACTTTCCGTGAGGACAGAAAAAAAATGACTTTGCACTCAAAACTTGACATGAATTAGTTTGACATTATGAGCATTATGGGGTAATCATTATCTGTGTGTGTGTGTGTGTGTGCGTGTGTGTGTGTGTGTGTGTGTGTGTGTGTGTGTTGAACTATGACCATAATTGTGTGTGTCTGTGCCTCAACTTCTAGCTAAACCTGTTCTGAATTCCCTCTTCCACCTTTAGTTCATTACACAAGTAATGGTCCAGTGTGGTGTTAATGCAGGACACAGAAATAGCTGCACTGAGCACATTATTCCTGCTCTCGTTTCCCATTCCTGCTTTCTTGCTCTCTCTACTTTCTCTTCAGTGCTCATTTATTGCATTTTTTTTTTGTCATTGCTTTTGTCTTTTAACAGAAACATTATGGAAATATATTCAATGTTTCATTTTAAAAGTTTTGTTCATTTTACTCCTACTAAAATGTCACATGATTTAAATAGAAGAAAATAACTTTTCAGTTGATGTTAACAAGCGAAATAACTAAAAATGTCAAAATGCAACAAGACAATCTATAACCAAATTTTGGAAGAATACATTTGGGGGCTTTTTTATATTTTAAAACAATATTGCAATTTAAAATAACTGTGTTATATTACAATATATAGATCAAAGCTGTATTTTCAGCATCATTACTCCAGTCTTCAGGTGTCACATGACCCTTTAGAAATCATTCTAATATACTGATTTGCTGTTAAAGAAACATTTATGATTATTAGCAATGTTGAAAACATATTTAATAATCATCTAGAGTTCATACACAAAATACAACACAATGGAAACCGTATCTCCTAAAATAACACATTGGCATACTGAAGTATTAGCTAGTTTATAATGTAAGTGACTGGTTTGTGAATTCTACATTCTTAGGATAGTCTTTAATATCCATATTCTGTTTATTAGAGACCTTCACCTCTTATGCCTTTTCAGCAAATTTAAAGATCACATAATTGCTGAATTCCAACAAAAAGGCTCCAAGAATGCCTGTGGTGAACTTCCTGATGCATCATTCACAAAGCCACATGACACAAGCACACAGAAGACTGATACTAAAATTATAAAAGTGGAAGAGAAGAGAGAAAACATTATCAAAATATTGGCAAGAGGGAGGAAAAAACTCCCCAGTGAGCTGCGATAAAACAACAAAGAGAGAGCAAATCCCTCTTTGTGACTTTCTGGGCTCAAAGCTAATTAGTGTGGATTGCTACTATATGCATGTGTATGTGTATATGTGTGTGTGTGTGTGTGTGTGTGTGTGTGTGTGTGTGTGTGTGTGTGTCAGTGGGGAGGCAGAAGAAACACAGCAGAAAGAAAGATAATAATGTCGTGTTTGTCTGTCAGGATATATTTAGATGTAACTCCGTCTACATGTCGTTATCTGCACCAGAGCAAGAAAAAGTGAGTGTTAAACTAATGAAGAGTTTGATGCTGTGATTAGCTCACATCTGTCCAGAGTGTCAGTGTGTGTGTGTGTGTGTGTGTGTGTGTGTGTGTGTGTGTGAGAGAGAGAGAGAGTGCGTGTGAGGGAGGCCGTTATGGCAACATATGGGTCGTCATGGCAAATCCGGGGTTGTTTCTAGGAAACAAGCGAATGCTGAGAAGCAAAACTCTTTCACAAGGCACAAGTTGGCATAATTCAAAAACAGCTCATTAGATGCGATCCATCCATACTGTAATGCCATGCAGGATGATTTATTTAAGTTTATCAGAGCTGAAATGCGTCCAAATGCCGAGATGCCGTCAAGCGTGAGGTATGCGCTCCGTCCCGCGGGGTCAAAGTGGACGTTTCAGGGAGGAAATTAGTCATTGATCACGGCCTGATATAAACACAAGATAAGGACTGAGAGATTTATGAACTTCTTTGAAGAATGTACGAGGTTCTGCTCTGTGAGAAAGAGATGGAGGAGAAGTTTGGAAGTGAAGCGAAATATTTTGAAGCGAAGCACGAAAGATCACACTCCGGTCCGCCCGCAGTCCTTCCTCTCCTCGCTGAATAAATCACACTGTTTATCTTACGACACCACCAAATTCCAGACAGACGCAGCCAAAGCACTCCCTCCATATGTCTAACAATGTTTAATTCAGGTTAGAGAGCGAGCGAGATGTTCACATTGATGGCTGCCAGGCAGATCTTCAAGTGTAAATAAGGTAAAATGCCAATAATCATCTGTTACACTTGTATTTTTAGCATCGCTTCTAGACACACCGAACAACTGAAACAAAAAAAACAAACAAAAAAAAAAAAAAATTATATATATATATATATATATATATATATATATATATATATATATATATATATATATATATATACACACACACACACACACGCTTACAACTTAACTATGCGATTGTTATGCAGGTGATAACGTCCTCAGCCTCCAACCGCATATATGTATAGCTGTTAGAGGAATATAAATGTAATTACAAATATAATCTGGTCCACAATCAGTCCTGTGATCTGCCTTTGAACTCTGGAAGCTAATTGGTCCAGTCAAGCGGTGAACTGTTACAAAAGGCTCTGCAACATAATGAGCTCGTTTGACAAAGCAGAACGACAATGCTAATTATTTTGTAACAAAATTACTGCCACAATGCGAGGGGAAAGATCAGCTGTGATTACGAGTAACATGCATTAATGCATCAAAAAATTAAATGTTAAAAAATATGGAAAGCCAAAGGCAATCCCGGGAAGTGTTAATGGAGAAAGAGTTCAAATCAATTAATAAATCAATATAGGGACATTGTTCCCCAAAATATGTACAAACACAATGAAGTGAAAGATCACAAAGTACCAATATAGAGTGGTTCATAAAGAAAAATAAGGAATGCTGTGGTCTGTTAAAAACAGAAAGATATTATATATATATATATATATATATATATATATATATATATATATATATATATATATATATATATATATATATATATATATATATATATATATATATATATATATATATATATATATATATATATATATATACACAGATATATATATATACACTGTACATACACACACATATATATATTATATTATGGCTATTTAGTAAATAAAGATTAGAAACACCAACTTGCTAATTACTTTAAAGGGTTACTCCACCCCAAAATGACAATTTTGTCATTAATCACTTACCCCATAACGCTCCAAACCCGTAAAAGCACACAATTTAAGGTATTTTGGATGAAAAGCGTGAGGCTTGTGACTGTCCCATTGACTGACAAGTAAATAACACTGTCAAGGCCCAGAAAAGTATAAAAAAACACCGTCAGAATAGTCCATCTGCCATCAGTGGTTCAACCTTAACATTATAAAGCTATGAAAATAATTTTTGTATGCAAAGAAAAAAAAAAAAAAAAAAAAAAAAAAAAGTACGCTGTTCTGTGTCAGCCGCGCCGTATGTATACGCTATTTTCATTCAAATCAAAGCGTAAACAAACGTAGAAGACGTATCCATGCGGTGCGGCAGACACAGAACAGCGTATGCTATTTGTGTCCAGCGGATATTCTCTGGTGCTACGCTGACGCAGGAGACGAATTGTTGAATAAAGTTGTTTTGGGTTTTTTTCTTTGCGCAGAAAAAAGTATTCTTCATAACAGTCAGATTGAACCACTGCTGGCAGATGGACTATTCTGACAATGCTTTTCATACTTTTCTGTGCCTTAACAGTGTTATTTACTTGGCAGTCAATGGGACAGTCACAAGCCTCCCGCTTTTCATCCAAAATATCTTAAATTGAGTCCCGAGGATGAACGAAGCTTTGATGGGTTTGGAATGACATGGGGGTAAGTGATTAATGACAAAAATTTCATTTTGGTGTGGAGTATCCCTTTAAATGTTATTTGTATGAAATATTTATATATAAAATAATTAGGAACAATTCTGCATTAGTGCTCTTTACCAGTATTGTTATTGCATGCAAAATAGATTTTGTTAATCAAAATAAAGTTAAAATAAAAATGTAACTATTAGATGAAAATCCTAAAGTAAATAAGTTAATTAATTAATTAATTAATTAATAATAAACGTTAACAACGTAAACGTTTAAAAAAACAAAACAAAAAAAAAAACACGTTGTCATGGCAACCAACTAAAATAACTAAAATTAAAAATGGAATAAATATAATTAAAAAATGAAAACAAAACTAGACAAGTAAAGTTAATAATAAATATGATAAAAGTGCATAAAAATGCTCAACTGTTCATGAAAACTGAAAGTAAAAATAAAAGATAATTCAAAATATTAATTTTAAACATTAATGTTTTAAAACATCATTCTTCTCCACAACAATATTTTTTTTTTCCAATGTATGTCCTATTAAATGGCTCAGCACATCAAAACAATATAAAATAAACAGTTATTTTTGCAATATTGTATTGATTCAGTGCTGAATGATATTCAGTGTAATATGAGATGAAACATAAAACACAAACATCGATGTGGGGTTGTGAAAGGTTGATGACAAAAAGTTTGGGAAACACTGTTATTGTAGGTCTTTTGGCTTGGAAAGTTGGCGCTGAAGTGTGTTTCAAACGATATTTTCAATCCCCCTCCCTGTGAACCTTCAAAGCTTGTGCTAAGGGCTAAAAGAAAGAGGAAGCTAGCTGAGATATCCGCTGTTGATTATAACACTGCCTTTAAAGTCTATCAGGAACCCAAACAATCCGGGGGAAGCGTCACTGGAGAGTGGAAAGGAAGTCAGGAAGACTGAGCAGAAACAGAGGTGTGCTAGTCACTGATTAGCCACTAATGGAGCCAAGAAGATAAGCTAATAGCCATGCTAATCTACTTCAATGAAGAATCTGGATGAGAAGAGTTTACCATAATGTTTGCATTGGGCATTTTTGCAGTGTGTACAAAGACATAAAGTCTGATCAGCCAAGTGTAAATACACAGAGGAGGATGAAAGAGACTGATGTATCTTTTTTGCTGGTGTGGTGATTTGGTGCCCACACACTCCTTCCCATGCACATGCTATAAATGGCCCCCTGCCATGGTGGTCCGCTCAGTCAAGTTACATATGGTGGACAGGACTGCAACCATGCAACAGGCATAAACAAGGCCTCATAATGGTCACCGTGTTCCTGCAGAAACGCAGGCGGGAGCTCCGAGCCCTTGATGAGGGATGAAAAATTTGGTGTGTTGAGGGCTAACGAAGGATGGGAGGCAGTTGGGGGGGCCCACACAGCTGCTTACAATTTACTCAATTGTGACAAAAACAAATGCCACTGATGGCAACACTTCATCATCTTCACTCCAAATCACGCCTGCGAAAAGCAGTGCTGCTTCTGAGCAGTTTTGAATATTTTTACCCCATATTTCTTTTCCTATACGTGATACAGTGGCTCCCAAAATGCCATTTTTAAAAATGTATTGCAATCAATCGTAACCAGCTGGTCTCAAGGTCATCTGGTCCTCATGTTCACAGATGTGCCCACAGTAACCACGTTACACTAGTGATTGACAATCAATCTACTGTTATTTTATTTCAAACTTATTTTGTCCTTGAACAAGTGTGCTTGTGCTATTTGTCATTGAAATAAATGGCACTTGGTTTGATATTTTGTTGTGTAGTGCAATGACATTCATACATTTTTAAGAGTGCACAGGGTTCCCAAATGCTTTTTGGGGCCACCGTATGTATGCATATACAGTAGCCGTATGTATGCATATAAAGCAAGAGCTGATAAAATGTTAAAACTGTAACTTGAATGCAATGTAAGTCGCTTTGGATAAAAGCGTCTGCTAAATGCATAAATGTAAATGTAAAAACAAAATGAAAACTCTTCCAATTATGACTTCTTTGTTAAATGGAACATAAATGGGCAACACATACTGTAGGCTCACTGGAAAACTGTGCCTCTACTGGGTCTATATTTAAGCAAAAATTCAAAAACATACCAAAACTGTACATGCAATTCACTGCAGTCTGCAGCTGAAATGAACACTAGCGGCAGTAAAACCAACAACTTTTATTAATGTTTTCACACAGTTCCTTGCAAAATACTACGTTATGAGCTCAAAACACTTGTACTGTACTGCATGATTTGTAAACTAATATATGTGATGTTTGCATCACAGAACCAGAGCCATATGTATGCCTTTTATGACATAGTAAACTTGCTCAGTAGCGCACCTGGTACAGCATTACACCTATGATATGGAGCACTTAGATATGAGTCCTGTAAAGCACAAGTCATGATAAAAGAGGTCAAAGACTTGTAGTAGCCAAATAAGATGGCATGGCTGCTTGAGCAAATGTGTTTTTACCTTACCTTTTTGGGTTTGCTTTTGTTAACAATTTCGGTTAGGTTTATCATAGGGTTTTGCGTAGGTGCTATGTTATTTTCAGACATGATATAGTGTCACTCACCAGACATTTCATTTTCGAAACTGACGTGATATGTACAACAAACAACTTTCACATTCATCTGTTTCTGGGAAAATTTCGGGAAAAACATGCAATTAGCGGCACCCACTGGACATTTGACTTAGAAAACACTACAATATGTGCAAGACGTAACGTAATATATTCTTTTTTTTTTTCTAGCATAGGCACAGTTTTGTTCCAATGAGCTTGTAAATGGGGCTCAGAAAAAGACAAATAAGGATGCCATGTATGCATCAAGCATGTGCATATTCAATTAAGATGCATTAAGACATTTTAACACAGCTTGTAATCAAACAAAAAGTGCCAAGTTTGAATAGTTAGAAGTGCAAATTTTGAGCTGAGGAGATATTCAGATATTTAGTAAAAAAAACAACAACGACAAAAAGGACTATTCCTCATCAGCAGCTGTTTCGGCTTCAAACTTGAAAATATACCACTAAACCCTCTTATTGTGTTCAAGTCATTTTGACCTGGAGAGGATTTTCTTTTTCCTGAAAATGCTAGTTTATGTTACAGCATTGGACTAAAACTTTTTAGTTTAACAACTTCCCAAAAAATCAATTAAGCAGTCAAAAAAAAAAAAAAAAAAAAAAATCTTTTCTTTGGAACTGATTGATCGTAGGCCTCATTGTTTTTGTTTTTTTTTCGTTTTTTGTTTTTTTCACTCAAAAACTGAGGTGGATAAGCTCAGATCAATAAGGCCTATGATCAATCAGCTCCAAACGAAGAAATACAAAACCTGTGCAAACGGAAAGAAAACGAGTTAACACACATATATTCAACCCAAAATTTGATGATAATATAGAAAAATGAGAGATTATTTTTGACTGGGAATACCAAATTAGGTAAAAGATTTTCAGCACAGAGCAAGGGTTGCATCATACCATCTACCATCTATGCAGCTTTTTAGTGAACCAGTGGTCAATACGATTTTTGCAGAGCAGCAAATCTACTTCATGCTCCACAAACAAAAACGTTTTTTTTTTTTTATGCTGAGGAAATGACGACATAATTTATACATTTGGGGGAACTATTCCTTTAATATCATGCCCGTCAAGACTAAAACTAACAGCAGAAAATTATTCTGGAAGAATTAAGTCATCCAAGCTAAAGCCAGCGCTTCTGAGTCATAGATGAATTTCATAAACATCCTTGAGGGTCAGGTGCGCTAAAAAGCGGGCTGTGCCCTCCCTGCCAGAAATAGATAGGCTAATGGTGGCACGTTATGAAAATTAATCTAGCCAACCTTTGCGCTGCCTTCTGCTTCAGCATCACTAAAAGCCCCTGTCAAAACGTCAAGTCGAATTAACGATCGGTCGTGTCAGGAGAGGGCTGGCTTTGGCCGCGGCCCATCTCGCGTCCTCTTCTTCCCGGAGCCCCGCGGCTTGTTTTAGCGCTGCTGGATACATTGCCTCCAATAGCCATCAGCAGCACCTATCACCTGATCTATAATTTCATAAGTGTGTAGAAATGGCCTTGTCCCTGCGCCTCATATAATCAATCAAAGCCCTGCTCGTGCACATATGTGCGCTCACACACACACATGACTGTCTAACCTGCGTGTAATAACACCCCTAAAAATAAGGCTGTAATTGATTTTCCTAGCTGTCAGTCTCCCTGGTGAGAGACTTTGAATATCGCATCACCACGTGGCGGCCGGGCAGATTATTATTATAACAGACCGATTTCCCTCAAGGATTCCCTGCTATCAACTCAAGGAAAACAGCAGAGGTGAGAAAAGGAAAAAGAAAGATAACCAGAAAAAAAAAAAAGAGCAGCGTATAGTAACTAAACGATACAAAAAAGGGCAATGTGGGAAATATGAAAACCTTCCAAAAACAAATACGGACAAAACACGAGCAGGGTTTAGCGAACGCCGTGCAGCCGGCCAACACTTATCTCCCGACGTTCCTGTCGGTTTCCCAGCCTCTGAGGGCCCGAGGTGGTAGACGTATAAGAGCGGGGCCCTGGAAAGCCTGCTGTGTTTGGGGCAGAGCTGGCAATGTGTTGGGCTCGCAGCCAAAGCCTGATTCCCGGCCCACAGCGGAGAGTGTCAGAGACAAGACAAGCGCTTAGAAATGCAGTTCAGACGTTGCTTTGAGTGGACGCAGGCTTATTATCATCGCAGGGCCTGAGCCATGCTTCTGCTAAAGACGGGATTGTGCCTATTGTTACATTTCAATTATGCAGCATCATCAACAGAGGCTTGACAGCAAAGTTTGTTTGTTTCGTGGCTGTATAGTGTGAAGGCCGGTCCAAACACACATTTTACGGGCTTTTTTTTTTTTTTTTTTTGACATATACAGTGTATTGGCTGAAAGTGATGTCCAGGAAAATGAATCTTTGCCCTTTATTCAAACATTTTATTATTAAGAATTTTATAAGCATATTGCATAGTTGTGCTGGGAGCGAAAAACTCATGTACTCGCTCCGTTGTTTCATTTGTAATAATGTGAGGAAACAAATTCTGCCACAAAATAAATAAACAAATACATTAAAAAAATAAACACGCACATCACACACAGAACTTATTGAGTACTGCCCTGGAAAACGGCTTCTATAATCAAAGGAGAATCAATGAAATATCAAGTATATTCTTGTATTCAATGTATGCTTTATTTCCTGTGAGATTGTTGCTTTTCTCACATTTTGTACATAATATATATTTTAGAAAAAAAAAATGTATTAGAATTTAAAAGAGCTCTTTTCTATGTGGATATATTTTAAAACATAAATGTATTAATTCAAAGCTGTATTTTCAGCATCATTACTTCAGTCTTCAGTGTCACATGATCCTTCAGATATCTTTCTTATATCTCAAGAAACATTTCTGATTATTATCAAAGTTAAAAGCAGTTGTGCTACTTCATATTCGTATTATATTATATATAAAGCCATATTTCTATTTAAAATTGCTGCTCTGCTGTGACCCATCTTTGTGAGAGGGAAAAGAACATCTGCCTAGAAACAACATTGCTAATAATTTGAGAGACAGGAAGCCAAAACGGCAGTAACTAAAAAAGGAAAAAGAGAAAAAAAACACCATCCTTTCATTCAGTCCCTCACTAAGGGCCTCCATTTAGTCCGCAGCCCAAAAGAACCTCCATTATCAGGGTGGTTCCTTCCGTTCAGAAGCACAAAAGAAACAAACAATCCATACGTGATCAATTTAATGTACTGTTATAAAAGCTCTCAACCGTTTACACCAATGACATCTAAGAGCTTTCCCAGAACTTTTACCTCCCTGGACCCCATTTACTTAATTAGTCAGTTTGCTAATTTCCCGGGCAGCGGTGGTTAATTGAGAGGCTTTTTACGGGGATGGGGACGCAGCCGCTCACCTCTCCTGCTCCAGCCTCATTCTCTGCGTCTCCTCCTCGCTGGCCTGAGTTTCCTCCATCTTGCTCTTGCTGGACCCCTTCCGCTCCATCTTGTCCCCTTGCCTCTCGTCTTTGCGGTTTTTGCCGAACCTGCGGCAGCGGAGACAGAGTGTGGGATGAATTCAGACGGACTGTTTGTGTTTGAGGTGGTTAGAGGAGTAAACCGTTCTCTCTTTCTTTCTCTTTTCAATAAGAGAACTGGAATACCTGAAGGAAATTAAACTGTCAGAACATCTGACATATCAAGGAGAGGGACGGCCAGGTATGACAACATATCCCTTCACATTTCAACAAAAAGACTGCAATATAAAAAGTATCATCTTATCTTAAATAACACTACTTTATGCATGCTTCTAAATGCATTTAAATAAAGTTGCACTAGAAACATCTGTCAATAATAAAACAGGAAATTGAGCAACAGTGCAGCTTTATGGAATCAATTCCGACTTTTTTCACCAGTAAACAATAAATAAATAAATCCATCCATCCATCCGTCTGTCTGTCTGTCTGTCTATCAGGGTTACAATGAGGCATTTACAATGGAAGTGAATGGGGACAATTTGTAAATGTTAAAACACTCACTGTTTCACAATACATATGCTAGCATGATTATAGTGAAGGAGGAAAAAATAAATAAAAATGAAATAAAATAAGAATATAAGTGCCCCATCTGAAATGCCCTGTGTTTGTTGTGATGTGAGGGGAACTAAAATACAAGTTTCTAGTGTTTATAATGTTTGTAAATGTTTTGTTTCATTTATCAGTGTTTTACATCATTTTTGAATGTTAAAACAAAAAGTTACTTATAATCCAATGTGACTAATCCATTTTTTTTTTTTTTTTTCCTGTCAACAATGCAATTTTGATCCGGTGTGACTTAATTAATTAATTATTATTATTATTTTTTTTACCTTACTAAAATTGCCTCCATTCATTTCCATTGTGAAGGGTTAGTTAAAATACTTTAAATATATATTTTATCCGGTCACACTTTATATTAGGTGGCCTTAACTACTATGTATTTACATCAAAAAATAAGTACAATGTACTTATTGTGTTCATACTGTATTGCAAACCACTATTGCTGCTATTGAGGGGGGATACGGGTAAGGTTAGGGACAGGTTTGGTGGTGTGGGTAGGTTTAAGGGTGGGTTAAGGTGTAAGGGATGGGTCAACAGTGTAATTATAAATTTAATTACAGATGTAAGTATAGGTATTTTAAAAAAAAATATATATAAGTACAATGTAAAAACATGTATGTACACAACAAGTGCATTGTACCAAATTAATTCAAATGTAAGTACATAGTAGTTAAGGCCACCTAATATAAAGTGGGACCTTTTATTTTATTTTATTTTGGCAATCAATATTAAAACATGATCACAATCATGATCATTAGCAAAACTTTTGTTGGCAGTAACTTTGTTAAGGAATTAACAGGAAGTGAGTAAGCAGACCTTTAGAGATAAAGTTTCGTATATAGGCCTACATATATATACACATATATATGTGTGTGTGTGTGTGTGTGTGTGTGTGTGTGTGTGTGTTATCAGTCCCCAAAGACATTACCCGACTAACTTCCTCAACCATTGTCCCTTCCTGATTCAAATCTTAAATCGTTACACTGTCCAGCCTCTGGACAGGATGTGGTACAGACGGGCTTCTCAGTCACTGGAACAACACCGTGTCATTATCAACAGCTGCCTTCGGGATTCCAAGTCTCCGAGGCATGTCTGTGATGTCATTTCCTGTGCACACTAGTAGCTTCAAAGTCAAAGCAAGACTCGTAACATACATTTCCAATAATTCTCAGAGAGTTCTATGCATGTACAGAATTACTGGGGGCGATAATCAAATTTTGTACAAATAAAGCAATAACAAGAGTGTACAAAACCGTGCGGCGACAATATGAATGAGAGTCTCCGATAAAACCACATTTCCATTCGATGAACGTAATCATTTTCATTGACTAAGCTGCTTTCTCGCGACGCCTCCATTCAAGTACGAATGTGCATTGATCATGAAAATCATTTGATCACCAAACAAAAAACTCGACAGCCAGCGAATGGATGTGTGATGGCACATGCCCTCCATTTCCCAAAAATGCCATTTCTACAGCAAACTAACCACCGTAACCCCATGTTTATTTCCTTAACTCTCTTGTCAAGGTTCACCGGAGACCACGAGAACACAAACGTTCCCCCCAAACTCAACAGAATTACCTCAGACGGTTGATGTAGAGCCACCGTACTGAATATATTCATGAAATGGGAAACCCTTTTCCCCAAATATGTTTATTGTTCTACTTTCCACGGGCTGCTCCGGCGCTCTAATGACCCTCGGTCCAGCACGGGATTGTGGGAGATATTCTCTTTTGGTTACATAAGCTTTGAAAAGCCAAACTTTCGGATACTTTACATTACCTGATTAATTAATCAACAAATGGCCCGGGTCTAGGCGTAAAAAGTCCACCGCACGCATGCTAATATCAGCGAGGCTCGATCTATCACTGCTCTCGCTGACAGCCAGCCGTACATCTCAAGGACTTTTTCATTAACTCTCCTTAAATAATCTTCCTTTTCAGCACGTCCTGCTCTTAAAGCCACACGTGGAGAGATACGCCGAGGATTTTAGAAATTAATCTATTTCAAACTTCTAAGGCACGCAAACAAGTAAGGTCAAAAGCGACTCTTTGGCTCTTTCAAAGGGTTTCTTGTGGGCTGAATGCAGATTCTTTAACCCTTACAGTCGACGTCAATTCGCAGATGAAATGGACCGAGTGCACTGTGTTTTATTCATCTCCACAATGCCTGAGGCTTTAAGCGTAATTGTCATTAACAAATGGCGAGACTGTAATGAACTTGTACAGTACCTCTGTGACCTGTGGGATGGGGCCGAGTCTCCTAGTTCACTTCGTTCATTTTGCTAAACATGGAAAGTAATCCGCTCTGGCACGTTCCCTAGACCTCACATTGAGAGTTTGTTTTCACCATCAATCATCTTTACAAGAACCTCTTGTTCCTGTGTCTCCTATGTTCCCTGAGTGTTTGGACAATTAAAGACTGTGTTATGCTGCCTTCACGTGCTATCGGAGTTATCGTAAATATGAGTTTCCTAATCGAAAATTGGACGTGAACGGCCTCTAAAGTCGTATTTACTACTGGGAAGTTCTGAAATAATTTTGATACTAAAGTTTCCGAGTTGGGCGGGTTATAAACTTTAAACATGGTGGAGGGGAGAACCATCACTGCTGTCAATGCTGTTCTCACAACAACTACATCCCTTTGTCTTGTCGCTAAAGTAGTGTATTTATAGGCTAGATATGAACGATCATTCGAAGCGTATTGTATGTTTTATAAGCAGTGAAATAAACATGTATTTGACCGAAATTCCAGAATTGTCAGCAAACTGCATGTATAGCGCGTGAATGTTTATATGATTGTCAACCAATGGGATGCTACAATTTATCCTTTCCGACATTAAAGCACTTGACAAGCTCCTAATCACGACTTCATAAGCGGGAAATAGGAAATTTCCGATAGCACAACTCCTCGATCCTTGCTTCCTAGTGAATTGTGATAGTATATCTTCGAATAGTGAATTATGTAAAATTTTAGGAGTTTATAGAAACAACGCAAACAGACAACTCCAATTTGATGACTTATGATTTTAAGTAAACTTTGTGAAAAAGAAACTAAAACTTAAAAAAAAGAGAAATGTCGCATTGACAAACTGAAATGAATTAAGCACTAAAGTTACTAAAACTGACATAATAATAAATTAAAGCTAAATAAAAAACAAAAACAAGAATATATACATATATATATAAACTAATTCAAAATATTAATAAATATTTAAAAAAAATTAATTTAATTTTGAAATAAAAAAAACAAACAAAAAAACAAAAACAAGAATATATATATATATATATATATATATATATATATATATATATATATATATAAACTAATTCAAAATATTAATAAATATAAAAAAATTGAATTTAATTTTGAAATAAAAAACAAACAAAAAAACAAAAACAAGAATATATATATATATATATATATATATATATATATATATATATATAATATATATATATATATATAATAAAAAATATTAATAAATATTAGAATAGCATATAAGTAATACTAAAATAACAATTCCTTCAAACCATCTATTGAGACGCTAACCTAAAATCTATTAAGAGCTGGGTTTGATTGAGTTTACATATTCTATAAGCCAAAATTTCTGCAAAAATTCTGAGAGCCCTAAAAGGCCCCAGTTATCTGACACTGACGGATCCGTTTTTGCTGCACATGGACATCTGAAACGAACAGAATTGGCCTCGACAGCTCTTCTGTGATCGGTGCGGCCAGAGTAAACAATCTGAACAATCCCTAATAGCTTCAGCAGTATTTTCTCGTCTATGCTACACAGAAACAGAACAATCTGAATGACGGAGACATAATTAAGTGGTAAACGAATCAGAGACAGCACAATACACGGAGACAATGTTCTCTGTCCTTTTGTTCTCCAGCTGAATGAGCTTGAATCAGTGCTATTGGTTTTGGCTGGTGCTGTGTTGGCAGAGCTGGCAGTGAGACGGGCCGTCAGCGGGTCACAGTCAATGTCACCCGTAATAACGCCAGAATCTGGACTCAGTGGTAGGTGAGTCTATTTGTGGAAAAGTTTTAAAGCTGTTTGCTCGAGCCCTCGAGTCAGTTTACCACTCACTCACTCACAGACGCACAGCATGCCACCGATCGCACGGGATACAGCACTCGAAGACAGCCACAAATCCAGCAGTTTTACAAACTTACAAGGCCTTAATGTCCACATACTGAAGCAATGACCTAGCACCCCCCCCCCCCCACCAACCCACCCAAAAAAAGACTGCTAGCATAGTGTGAATATTATATACATACATACACACACACACACACACATATGCATATATACAGTATACTGTATATAATCATAAATTCACGTCAAGCTTCTTTTTTTTTTTTTGTGAGTAGGTTTGTATGGCATTCTCTCTCTCACACACGCACACGCACACACACACACACACACACACACACACACACACACACACACACACACACACACACACACACACACACACACACACACACACACACACACACACACACAGCCACTGACTTCATCATAAAGTGTGGTCTCCAGTATCCAGAGCACAAAAGTACAGTTTAATGGGCCATCACTAAGCATCTCTCCCCTCTGCTCCTCTGACAGCCGTGAGTAATGAGCACCTAAACACCTGCCGGCTTCAAACACACACACACGCCTGTGCAGGAGAGAGAGAGAGAGGAACACTCCACCTCAAACACACACACACACACACACACACACACACACACCAGACATACACATACACACGCGTGTTTGTTCTTCTATCACGGCAGGACCTCCCATACACTACTGCTGCTTAAACCAAACACATTATAATTACTACACCCTTCCCTACAGCTTCTGGCATTTCTTACATGTGAACTACGACATTTTCCATGTTCCAAACAGCACAGGAATAGTGTATTTACACACTACTCATACTATTTTTGTACTATGTAGTAAGCATGCTATGCAAATTTAGTAGGTCAAACAGGTATTCAACACAGAGAATCTGTATACTGTGGGCTCTCCTTGAATTTCCATTATCAGTCAAAGATTTTGACTGATCTCCTTGACTCATTATTTGACTGAACTACCAATAGCTTAGACATTTGTGACCCTAGACCACAAAACCAGTCGTAAGTAGCACAGGTATATTTGTAGCAATAGCCATATTCAATACAATACATTGCATGGGTCAAAATTATCAATTTTTCTGTGATGCCAAAAAGATCATGTTCCATGAAGATATTTTGTAAATTTCTTACTGTAAATATATGAAAAATCGGCAAAAAAGGGTATTTTTGCACCCTCAGATTCCAGATTTTGAAATAAAATCTCAATTAAAAAAAATAAAAATAAAATAAATAATAATAATAATAATAATAATAATAATAATAATAATAATAATAAAAAAAAACTTATAACTGGTCCACTTTTATACACAAAAATGAGACAAAATAAAATTGGTGTAGAAACAATTTTCCATCAAATTGCTAGCACATTTTGCAAATAATTACAAAGAAAATAGTAAGCAACACAATTCATTAAATGTAAAATTTTGAAGTAGAATGACTGAAAACGTATTTTCTTGTAACATATTTTCTTGTAATATTTTATTTACAGCATTTTTTTTCTGTGTAGTTAAAATGGAAAATAACAGAATTTAAAATTATTTATTTTTAAATCATATATACACTTCCATTCAAATATTGAGCACTCGAGTAAATATTCCATTCCAATATTGTGAAATTGTATTACAACTTAAAATAACTGTTTTCTATGTGAATATCTGTTAAACTGTAATTTATTTCTGTGATGCGCAGCTGTATTTTCAGCATCATTACTGCAGTCTTCAGTGTCACATGATCTTCAGAAATTATTCTAATATACTGATTTGCTGCTCAAGAAACATTTCTGATTATTATCAATGTTGAAAACAGATAGAAAGTTGAAAAGAACTGTTTATTTGAAAAAAAAAAAAAACTTTTTCAACATTATAAATGTCATTTGTGATCAATTTAATGCACCCTTGCTGAATAAATGTTTTCATTTCTAAAAATAAATTAATTAAATAATTAATAATTAAATTAAAAATATTGAACCCAAACTTTTTAATAGTAGTGCATGCATTTTTCTCAAAATATTATTATTATATATATATATATATATGAAAAAAAAACAGTAAACAAACTGCAACCACATGTCTCTCACAGCACAATACTCCATTCTGCACAGTATTCGTGTATTCTGTTCTAAACCGACAGTATCTGTTATTCAGTCACGTTATGTTGCTGTTTCCACCCTGAGAGCACGAGGAAGGTCCACACAAAGGAGGTTTTTTCAGATTCTACTATTTTCTGTTTCCACAAGGTTACACAAAGGACCATATGTACACAAACACACTTCAATTACACCTTCAGCACAGAATCAGAGATTTTACTCAATCAAGGCCTCGTACAGGAGTCACTGCACCTGTCACGGCACGAGCCAATCGAGCTTTAATACTCAACAAAACGTGAGTTTACCCAAAGGACCATGCTATTATACTCAACAGCCCACGTGTGCGGCGGAATAGCCATCTCCTCAATCACTCCTTCATCTCTGTCACCAGCGCTGTCAAAGCTAGCATTTCACCACACAAAGCAATGCATTACAATGGCCTGTTTACACTATAGAGACGTGACACGGGACGCCTGTGTCTACAGCAATCACAACACACAGCAATTTATGTATTGCATTCCCAACCCAGTGTGCTGTGTGAGGAAGGTTTGTGACCTTTCATGTGAAAATATGGGTTAAAAAGAATTAAAAAAAATAGTGACATTGATTACTTTACTTCAGATCATTTATTCATTTAAATTATCTAAAAAACTGCAACTTAAAAATAGTAATTTAATGCATTAAATTGTGATAAATTATTTTATTTTAAATAACTAATTTTATTTAAATGATTAAAAACAGCAAGATGAAAAAAAAAATTTGAATGCATTACTTAGTGTGATTATTTTATTTTAATAATTATTTATATAAAAAATACCAAGACAAATTTAATGCATTAAGTGTGATGCTGATTTTTTTATTATTTAAATAAATAATAAAAAATAAAAGAAAGTTAAAAAAGAAAAAAAGTAATGCATTAAATTACTGATTAATTACTGTATTTAAAAAAACGTAGTCTAAAATGTCAATTTTAATGCATTAATTTCGTACGATTCATTATTTTTAATAATTATTTAATTAAAATGATTACAGCCAGTTAATAAAGAAAAACAAAATGTAACATTAAAATTGTTTTATTAATTTTAAATAAAGTATAAAAAAAACTTCTTATTAAATTTAGTGTGATTAATAGTTACATTGTAAATATTGAATTTCATTTAAATTATTTAAAAGTGATTTAAAATAAAACAGCAAGTTAAATAAGCATGCAAATATGTACATAAACATACTCCACCCCCTAAAAACAGGGCAGTTCGAGCTTGACAGTCCTAAAATATAGCTTTTTTATTTAATTTATTTGTTTGTTTTTCTCCCAGTATTGGTGTAAGCTCATTTAACCAGCTTCACATTGGAAACAATCTTCCGTTCACTGCTGTCAGTGACATGGTTTATATTCAGCTTTTACGTGGATGATACCTCAAGCTGTATTGATTTAGAGAGCAGTAATGTACTGCTATGGCTCCAGCAGACCCACATTATTGTGTGTAAAAGACAAGAGGTCTGACGTTACGGTCGTAGACGGACAGACAGACCTGAACCCCGACGCTCTAACCAACAGCACATGACTCTGTTATAAAGGCCAAACAGGACACATTAAGAAGACAATGGCTGAAACTGCCGGTAATGCTCAGAGGTAAGTTGTGTTCCCAAACACTTTGAGCAGTGAATGCCATAAGAGTCTTGCTTTATATGTTGTTCCTACAGTAAATGAGCAGGTCGTTAGCTAAAGAGCAGCAGGTCAGACAAAAGGGAGTCAGGTAATACAACGAGCCAGTCTCTCTATAACAGAGCTGCCTTGAAGAAATCACGCACACTATCAGTCTGAGAGCATTACCATTACTATCACTCCTTCCAACTACAGCATCTACAATGACATAAGACAATACGCCAGTATATTAAAAGGGGACAGAAATGTAAAAAAAAAATAATCCAATACTTGTTTCTTGCTAATTTTGGGGTACCGAATTCAAAAATAGTGTCGGTTTTGCTTGAGCATGTCAAAATATGATGCATTTTGTAGCATTTTTTTGCATTTGACAATCATTTGTGCAGTGAAGAAGTCTTGTGTTCTCCCTTAATCAGCAGATAAATACCACAAACACGTGATTGCTGTCTTCTCCTGAGCTGAGATTACAGCTATTTGTTCAATTCACATCAATTCTCACACAATTTATACCTGTATGATTACATTATTTTATATCTAATCCTGATTTTGAGGACAACGTGAGCCTGATGTTTTCTGCTGCATCTAAGGGAGTTTTCCTGCATCCAAACAGTGACAGAAAATAACTTTGTGGAGAAAAAAAAAAAAAAAGTGTTATGATTATTTTGTTTTCAGTCAATGGCAATTTTACTGCATTAAGTTGCTGTGAATAATTTTATTTTAAATAATTTATTTTATGTACATTTTTAGAAAACAGCAAGTTAAAAAAAAATGAATGCATTAGTGTGAATTTTCATTATTTTTAATTTTTTTAAAACAACTGTACATAATGGAATATTTTTATTAAAATTTTTCACTTTTTTCTTTCTTTTTGCAAAATATTCCAGCAAAAAAAAAAAAATGTATTTAAGTTATAGAGTCGTGTAACAACATCAATAATAATAATACTAAAGATAATAACAATAATAGTAATAATAATAATAATAATAATATACATGGCAGAAAATGCAGCTGATTTTCAGGATTATTTCAGGATATATATATATACTGTTTTTTTACATTTTTCTATGTCATTTCTCATTAGGTCTTAATTCACAGATATATACTTTCACAGAAAATAAAATCTTTAGTTGTTCTGGCGCATCTTCCATTTTAAACAGCCCTTCAGAGCAAAAGCCGGGGCCGTTCTGCTGCTACGGCGAGGCCCCGGACAGCCACATGTAATTTTAAAATCTCCTTGTTAGGGTAGAGAAGAAGAGAAAGCTGGATCTGTCCACTCCTCCCGTTCCTCTTGTGTTCTAGTGGCAAGTGGAGGATGTTCACTCAAGGGCAAAGAAAGGCAGAAATCACAGCCAGCATTTTAAAGACGGCTGGTAATATCTAATTAGGAGGACAGAGACAAAACAAATGCAGGAAAGTGCAGGAGTATCAAGTGCCTCTCCAAATTTCCCTAGCCTTCAGTATTTAGCCCATGTTAATGGGAACATCATTATTATACGCCCGAGTCGCTACACCGCCACCGTTGCCCGGGTGACAAGCTCTGTTGTTTATAGCGATGTTATGTGCCAAAGCTGGCGATTACGCCGGTCCCCACGGACCTCATTATCCCTGACCTCTAACGCCATCCGCTGACAAACCCAGCGTCACAGGAGGTGCGAAAAAAGATGGTGCTTTTTAACGGCAAATGAAGATATTCCAGCCTTGAGGCTCCTCCTTGGCAAAGAAGGTGTAGGATTGACGGACACTTTGGATCACACACACTCAAGCGTCGTTCCTCGAGAAGGATGTCGATTAGAAAAAGCGAGTTGGCATCCAAGCATCATTATTTCTGTGGTCTGAATTAGAAAAACGAAAAGGCAAATTAAAATCTTGGTTCACAGGGTTACAGGGAGCGTCCTGCTAACTGTGAAGGGCACTTGATGAATATATTCATGATATCACTGCTGGAATCCGGAGGGGGTTGCAATCGAAAAGTTATTTTACACATCCTCTGTGTGTGTACATGTGCATGGACATCATAAATATATGCAGCTTTAACCAATTTACAGGAATCCCTAGAGGCCAAATAGATTGAAGGGATATTGGTCACAGAAAAAGCCCAAGGAGAACAGAACTAGATTTACATTTCCAAGAGGAAACACCATTGTTTGCAAGGCAGCAAAACAAGAGAGACGTGAAGCATTTTATTACAGAATATCATGACTGGCCAATCAGAAGCAAGTGTTCCAGAGGAGTGTAAAAATAAATAAAATGTATGAATGAAAAACATATATGAAAATGCACTGAAAAAATAAAAATAAAAAAATCAATTCAGTATTAAAATACATGTGTGAAAGAAAACCAGTCACAATTTGGTATGCAATTATCAGAACTATTTAATCATTGTTGTTTGGACTGTTTAATGAATGAATGAATGAATGAATAAGGAATTTACAACTTTTTATCTCACAATTCTGACTTTCTCACAATTGCGAGTTTACATCTGACAATTTGGATATTTCTTCTCTAAATTGCAACATTACATCTCGCAATTGAAAGTTAGAAACGTATAATTACGAGTTAACATCTCACAATTCTGACTTGATCTCAGAATTGCTATTTTGCATCTTGCAGTTTCAACGTATAAACTCACAACTACACATTTATATCAGAATTCTGAGAAAAAAATTGAATTGGTAGATGTAAGCTCAAAATTACGAAATATAAACTCACAATGATGGATTTATTTTTTATCCTGTGGCAAAAACAGGTTTCCATAATTGTTGGTTGAAAACAAAATAGTGCTGTCAAATTAATCATATCATTATGACAATTGCAGTCAGTTTTCTATCTTCGGTTTATTTGGATACCAAATTGTGGTTGTTGTTTTTCAAGCTTGAACATACATAATCAAAGATACAGCTTGTTTTGTTTGTTTTAGTGCTGTCCAATCGATTAATCGCATCCAAAATAAAAGTTTGTGTTTATATTATGTGTGTGTGTGTGTGTGTGTGTGTGTGTGTGTGTGTGTGTATAAATATATACTGACACACACACACACACACACACACACACACACACACGTTTGTTTTTGTGAGAAGTGAGGACTCTCCATAGGCGTAATGGTTTTTATACTGTACAGACCATGTATTCTATTGTCCTACACCAACCCTACACCTTACAGGAGACTTTCTGCTATTTCAGATTTTCAATAAACTCCATTCTGTGTGATTATAAGCATTTTGAAAAGTGGGGAGTAATGTCCTGAAAAGTCACCTTTTCCTTGTAATACCTGTCATACCCTTGTATTTATGTCCTCATTTGTCACAAAAACGCATGCACACACACACACACACACACACACACACACACAATGTCAACACAAACTTTTATTCTGGATGTGATTAATCGATTGGACAGCACTAAAACAAAACAAGCTGTATCTTCGATTATGTATGTTCAAGCTTGAAAAACAACAACCACAATTTGGTATCCAAATAAACCGAAGATAGAAAACTGACTGCAATTGTCAATGTCATCATTATCTGTTACAACAACTCAAGCTGCATGCTTTAGTACGTATGTTCAAGCTGAATTAATTGAAGAAATATGTGTAGTGCAAGACAGGGCGGAAGGAATTCAAAGGGGTGCTTGCTTTGCAAATACTGCAATAATGATATGCCATAGAGCATATTCAAACCACATTAGCAAAAAGCAAAAGTGATCAAACATGGAAGCTTATGGGAAGTGCATAGTGTTGAATGTCATGGAGGGAACTGTACGGCACCGTCAGCTACTCTGAGGGAGTCATTAGCTTTTGCACTGCATAGACACAGAACATGATTTTAACATATCGCTAGGCTTCTCAACCCTTCTCTCTCATCTCTGACACCTACTGTAACCCAGCATATTTCACACATGCCTGTGCTAGCAAGAAACGGCAAAAGACAACAGTGTAATGCTCCCAATACATCATAGTGAAAGAGTGTGAGTTTAACATCAGATGACAATGACCAATAATCAATATTACAATTGTTCTTTTTTAACCCAAAACCCAACATGTAAAAGTCTACTTTGGTTCTGTAATATAAGTGCACTGTGATCCACTACGAGCAAAAAAATTATCTATTCACGTCTATATTCATATTAAATAAGAATGCAGGCATTTTGTGTTTGGAAAGAGTGTGTATGTGTGTTTGTGTGATAAATGTGTCTAAATTAATTGGGTGAGATCACAGTAGCACCCTATGCGACATATACAATACTTCCTGTGTGACCTCAGAAAGCGGAGACAATCCATGACATGAACACAAGACAGAGGAAAAGAAACAGAAGAAAGCTCCCACAGGAGTAATGTGCCAGCGTGTGTGACCTAGATATGCCACCTCACAGTGCATACTCAATGGGACAGTCTGATCACAGACTCACACACACACACACACACACACACACACAGCCTCGGGGCAAGACAGGTGGAGGAAGGTTTGCTTACCTCTGAATCACATTTTAATGATGGGCCATGCCTGTGCCTCTAAATACAGCATGCAAAAAAAATTGTGCCCAGGAAATACGTTGTGCAATTATATTTAAATTTAGTTATGTATGAGCATGAGACAACAACAACAGCAAAATAGTTGAATATATGAACAAAAAAACAGCTGTAGTTGCCATTGCTTGCCGTTTTTCTCCTTTGTGCAACCTTGTACAATCACCAAACCATCAGCGTCTTTCGTTTTCTTTTTCCCTCCCTCCCTCACTTCTGTCCTGTCCTTTCCAGCCCCTTCTTTTCATTGTCTCCCTAGTGCCATAGAAATGCCCAATTACAACCTCCTGAAGACAAACGAGTTGAACAACTAGCACTTAAGGCATCATCAGCCTGGGAACAACAGAAGAGAGGAGAGGAAAAAAAGGAAAGGAATCTGTCATTTACCGTGGAATCGAAAACATGTACCTGACAGGAAAGATTGAATGGCGAGTTTGATCGTAATTGCCTTCCTTTGAAAGAAATGATACATATAATTCCACTCTGATTGGTATCAAATCATCAGTGTGAAAGCTATTTATCTTCTTTATTCATTTTTTATTACACGAGGTACTAAAATGGGCTGAGAACGACAGAAAAAGAGAGACAACAAAATAAAATGTGGAGAAGAAAAGAGTAAGAAATGAAGATGCTTTTAACTATTAAGAACCCATTATTGTTCTTATTGTTCACAAAATGACGTCAAACACACACTACACGACTAGTGCTCTAAACCAAACAACCAAACACCTTTTACAGTGCCGTGAGGTTGTTGCCCCCTTCCAGATTTTTTTTTTTTTTTTTTGCACATTTGTCACACTTAAAAGATTCAGATCATCAAATAAATTGTAATATTACACAAAGATAATGTAAGTAAATGCAAAATGTAGTTTTTAAATGATGATTTCATTTATTAAGGGAAAAAATCTGTCCAAACCTACCTGGCCCTACGTGAAAAAATTTATTCACGTTAATAACCACATTATTTTAGAAAGCTGAGTTAAATTTCACTAGACAAACCCAGGCCTGATTACTGCCAGACCTGTTGAAGTCACTTAAATAGAACCTGTCTGTCAAAGTGAAGCATGCTTAAAGAGCAACACATCATGCTGTGAACTAAAGAAATTCAAGAACAGATGAGAAACAAAATAGTTTACATGTATCAGTCTGGAAAGGGTTATAAAGCCATTTCTAAGGCTTTGGGACTCCAGTGAACCATGCTCAGAGCCATTATCCACAAATGGAGAAAACTTGGAACAGTGGTGAACCTTCCCAGGAGCGGCTGGCCTACCAAAATTACTCCAAGAGCACAAAGACGACTCATCCAGGAGGTCATAAAAGAACCCAGAACAACATCTAAAGAACTGCAGGCCTCACTTGCCTCAATTAAGGTCAGTGTTCATGATTTAACAATAAGAAAGAGATGGACGCAAAGTGCTTATGCTATTCTCTGTCATCAGTAACGCATGGATACGCTGTTTCCGTTCAAATAAAAGCGTAAATAAACGTACAATACATATCCATGCGTTACTGATGAAAGAGAATAGCGTACGCACTTTGAGTCCATCGAATGCGTTACAAAATGGCGCTACGCTGACACAGAGAGGAGACGAATTGTTGAATAAATGTTGTTATTTTTATTTTCTTTGTGTACAAAAAGTATTCTTGTCGCTTCATAAAATTCAGATTGAACCACTGCTGGCAGATGGACTATTTTGGCAATGTTTTTTATACTTTTCTGGGCTTTGACAGTGTTATTTACTTGGCAGTCAATGGGACAGTCACAAGCCTCACGCTTTTCTTCCAGAATATCTTAAATTGTGTTCCAAAGACAAACAAAGCTTTTACGGGTTTGGAACGACATGGGGGTAAGTGATTAATGACAACATTTTCATTTTGGGGTGGAGTATCCCTTTAAGTCAGTTCCAGAGGCACACCAACAGTACAAATTTTTTGGATGTCTCCTTTATCTGTCTATATAGGAAAACAGTGATGATTGAATCAGGTGTTTATTTAGGAAGAGTTTTAAAATGTGTACTCTTGGTTTACCTCTAAGTAGAGTGTTGGGAAACACTGCATTAGGATGCATTGAACCCTAAATATTCCCTTAAAGGAACAGATCACCTAAAAATAAATATTTGCTGAAAATGTACTCACCCTCAGGCCATCCAAGATGTAGATGAGTTTGTTTCTTCATCAGATTTGGAGAAATGTAGCATTCCATCACTTGCTCAGCAATGGATCCTCTGCAGTGAATGGGTGCCGTCAGAATGAGAGTCCAAACAGCTGATAAAAACATCACAATAATCCACAAGTAATCCACACCACTCCAGTCCATCAGTTAACATCTTGAGAAGCCAAAAGTTGCATGTTTGTATGAAACAAATCCATCATTCAGACATTTTAACTGTTATACGAGTCATTTGTCCATAATTTAGCTTTTTCCAGTGAAAATGTTGTCTTGTCTGAATCAGGAGAGACATCTGTACATATCTAGCACTGTTTACAAGGGAAAACAGTTCAAAACAAATCTGTGGGTGGATTTTGATGTGAGAGGACAACAGGAAGCATTGTTATGGATTATGGACTCGTATTTTGGCCAGAAGAGACGGTTTTAAGTTACAACGTCTCAGTGGATTTGTTTCTTACAAACACACAGCATTTGGCTTCACAAGACATCAATTGCCTTGATGTCTTGTGAAGCAAAAAGCTTGATGGACTGGAGTGGTGTGGATTATTGTAGTGTTTTTATCAGCTGTTTGGACTCTTATTCTGACGGCACCCATTCACTGCAAATCTGATGAAGAAACAAACTCATCAACATCTTGGATGGCCTGAGGGTGAGTAAATGTTCAGCAAGTTTATATTTTTGGGTGAGTGTGAGAACCCCTGGTTTACCAACTCCTAAACTGAAACTACAAGTCACCAGTCCCTTTCCCATCACTGCGATACAAGGTCTCCCAACTACCTTTAGGAGGGCAGGTCTGTCATCTCCCTTAGTGTCATGCCATTCTTTCTGTAGAATAGATGCGCTCATCTGTCTTGTCTCTGAAACCTGCAACTCTAGCGTGAGTCTGGATGCGGGTTGTAAAGCCTCAGAGAGTACAGTCAGCAGTCTTTGTGCCAATTGTGTGGCCCTTCGCCAAGTTCTCAGCAGATATCCACCCATCTATAGGTAACAAGTGGAAAAGCTTGGCTATTCTTACAGCCAACAGTACCTCCTTCAAGGTAGCTGGCTACAGAGCCAAGGCTGGGTTGTGTAGCAATAGATCTTCTTTTGGCCAGAACCCCAAAATTAGTTCCAAAGAAAAGTTACTTTTCACGGTTGCAGCCTTGATCTGTAGAACAATGTTAGTCCTGCCAAAGCAAGTGTTTCAATATTCATTACAGACGAATGATGATCCCGTCCCAGCTCCCATTAAAAGTCCAATTAATATTTTCCCCAAAAAAGATGGCAGCCCTAAATTAAATCTTGATTATCTCTCTGAGGAAATCCTTGAATATTACTGCACTCTCATATAACAGTTCACAACTCAGATTTTGAAATCCCTGCATTAGATTACAACAGGTCTCCAGGATTTCAAAAGTTTTATTACATTCCTTAGCTGTGTCAGGACTGTCTGTTGGCAAATCTTGGGAAGGGATCTCATCCAAACACATTCCTGCAGCACCTCAGCATGACCACACCAACATCACCATCTGTACCTGGAGATCAGCCAAAGCAGATCTGCTATAGGACTATCAATGTACTTTTGTTCAGCCAGTCTAACACTTCAACCTTCGCTTGAAGGTTTTGTAACATGTCAGTTCTGCTCTCGGTGTCTAAAGTTCTCTGCAGAATACGGAGCAGACGTCTATGTCTCCTGACGAGAACACAATTTGCCATTTCTTCTCAGATGAAGCTCCGTGGATGTGTTTAGCCTCTACTTCTTGCAAATTGTTTATTGTAAGAGAAGCAATACCTAACTCAAACCAACTTAACGACGAATAAACCTTAAATTCCAACTAAGACTCCACAAATATGACAAATTCACACAAAACCAAGGTAAAATCTCAAAGCAAGGTGTCAATAAGAAAATGATCAGGGTTTAATAAACAATAATCATTTTGAGATCAATCTCATTACAGGGTGGAATGCTGTAAAACATCTAGAAGAAAGAAAGAATATAAAAATACAGGGATAAACTGCAAGTGAGGCTTTCACCTTGTTAGCATCTCTTTCACAACCCATTCTCATTGTAAGAATATGTCCCTCGAGTCAAAACTACTTGACAACATAATTTCCATGTCCACATACACACATTTGTCAATAGTCTGAAGTCACTCCTCTACTGAGTACAGATTTCAACTACTGTTTATTATCTACTGTATCATTCCCTCATCAGCAACCTCTGACACTGCATCCGCCTCATCATCTCGCTCCCCTCCTGACTTTATTCCCTGTACTGTTTTGTAATTCTCTGACTCACTCTCGGTGTCTCATTACTGGCATCCCTATAGCTGGGCTCTTTTCTGCCCACTTATCTACATAATTATTTTCACTCACCTTATCTTACCTGTTCAACTCCCCCACATTCATATCAACTTCCTTACTTTGGCTCGGTGTCCGAGGTCGTGGCCTTTCACTACTATCTGTGCTTTCATTTTGTGGTTGTGTAATTACCATGTGGTTGAGAACCCAAATGTTGCTGATTGATTGCCATTTTCCTTTTCAAGTGGACAAGATATCTGTTTATGATGCACGTCGCAACATCGGAAACACCGAAAGCTCTCGGTTCTCAAAACTCTCCTGGTAATTAACATGGAAAGACACCACTAATGTTTCATTAGACACGCTCACAAACACACATACTAGTGTGTGAATGAAAGGACATGCTCAAGTGCAGCACTTTTGCATCTCGCTAATGGAGTGTTTTTGACAGTGCTTGCAGTCTCTCATGAAATGTTATGCTATCCATCACAAGTTGAGAGTACAAAGACGTCGTATTGGCACTTCACTTCAGTAACTCAAGATAAACATTCTCCCTCATTTGCTTCCCTTCCATTCCCACGAATGTGTCTCATACTCAGTGGTCACTTGCTCATCCCCCTAAATTGTTAAATGGCTAGTGTTATCAGACTTGTTATCAGGGTCTGCAAGCTGAAACTCTAATAATTTGTTCTTTCTGGCTTCGTCTTACGGCCGTCTCTGGATCTCTTCCTCCATTTGTCTGATAAAAGCTCTCACAATGCTCTTCACAAGCTGTTTTTGTTGTCTTGTTAAGATTAGCATCGTCCCGAGGGACGCAATTCACAAAGCAAAAAGTGCAGTGCTTTTACGCTGATCAAAACGAAGCGACTCTTAATGTAACTTCAGCAGACCAGAGCTCTTAGAAAAGCAGCAGTCTGTTGATCACAGGAATAATTGTGTTTTAGGCTCTTATTCAAACCTGAGAGCAAATATGCCTCAACAAACCCTGTGATATTCAAGTCCTGCCTCTCTGACAAAGCCTTTACCAATTTGAGACACACGCGGGTGTTTGGTTTCAACTTTGTCCTGATTTATATTCCTTGCATTCCCTCTTAGTACCTTGTTGACCCAAAGGGACTGGAAACCGGATGCAAGGACATGATAGCTCCAAATGCAATTGCACCTGGCGGTTCTGTGATGGGCAGCCAGCGGTGCACGATCTCTTATATGAGGTTTGAACAGAGCGGGCCTCTCATTGCACCCAACTTGGTTGACTTGGCTAAATCTCTCATTTCAAAATGCACAATGCGTGGCATAGTGCATGCTTAATAAAAGCTTTTAAATTAAATTTCATTCATATTTAATGGCAATCTCTGTTATATCAATTACCTTATTTATTTTATTGACCACCCCGGCGAGGACTATTTTAAGAGAGATATGATATTTACACAGCCCTGTGTTAAGCCTACTGAGGCACGATCTCACTTCTTTTGTTTTAATTTCTTTTCATTTCAGGAGGTCATGACACAAACAACACCTCTGTCATATAGAGGAGACAGATGGGCGACACCACCCGAGGTGCTGGCATTTTGACAAGTGATCACTTTGCAATATCTCAAGTCCTCTGTGTCTCACTTCCTGTTCACTGTCACACTCCTTAAAGGTGAAGTGGCCAATTCTTTGACTATGTTGCAGGGAACTATTAGATGGCAGCTAGTTATGCAGAAATGACGATACTGACAACGTATAAATGCTTAATAACTTTACATTTACGCATTTAGAAGACACCGTTTACCGTCTTAAAAAAGAGGAACTTTAAGATTTTACTCATTTTAATCAAAATATATAAATAAAAAAACACTGCAGCATATTAATAATGAACAAACAATGTTTTAGAAGAAGAAAAATCTAGTCAGAATGTGTAAGTCACAATGAATGTGCAGCTTCTGTAACAGCACACTATAACATGTCTAAAAAAAGACTATCGCAAAAAGACAATATTGTATTACAATAGCATAGCCAATTTATTTTAGTAGTGCATATTTTGACAAGGACTTTTTAAAGTATGTTTGGTAAATTGTGATAAGTTGAAATAAATATATAAAATGTTCAAATATTTGGTTTAAATTTTCCATCTGATGCTCTTCTGCTATTTTTGACTGAAAATGTTCACTTTTTTGTGTATTAATTAAATTTTTTTGTACTTACTTCATAAGTATAGCACAAAACTTGATAAAGGTTTTGGCACTTATGTGCGAACACACACACACACACAAATCATGAACATGACATGACTCAAAAAAAGTCCCATGACTCATAAAATCCCCTAAAATACTAATATATACATATATAAATTATAAAACTAAAATACAGTACATTTCATTAAATAAAAAATAAAAAATTATAATTTTTGACCACAATAGGCGTACCAGAGGGTTAAATTATATTTGTGAAAAGACATCAAAAGACTTAAACTAAAAACTGTGTAAAATTTAACAATGTTTGTGTGTCCTTTCAGAAATATCTAGACTAACAACCGCAGATATTATGATCACTTTCCACAGCTCACATGAATCAAAGTTTCAGTCATTACATATGGCAGCTTCATTTATCTGTGACTGAGGTTGATTATGGTAAATGTAACTGGTGTGTTGTTCTCCAGCGTTTCCATAATTACCTCTTCATGGTAAAGCGTTCTGTGTTTACGTTAAACTAATGAGTGAGAACGTACTACTTTGGAACAATTTGAGGGATCTGGCTGTGCAAATGGAAAAGAACATAAACGCCTACATCATGCATCTGAACCCTATGTATTGAAAGGTACCATTACCCACAATCCTCCCCAGCAACATGTTCACTCAACAAGGGAAAATAACAAAGATGTTTGGGGGGAGGCGTATGCGCTCTTCCCCCTTCGGACCCCCTGAGGTCCCTGAGGCCCTGCTGTCGCTCCAGGCTGGAGGTTGTGATGGGAGTTCAGGATGGTGCTGCATGGAGGTTTGAAGGTCAGTGAAGGGGGAAGGGTCTGCGGGGTGTGGATGGAGTAATTCAATGCGAGAGGGCATCAGGATTAGCAATTACATCCTATTAATAGTGTCCAACAATGCAAGCCGTAGAGGCATGTCTGCCCCTGAGCCAAAGTTGCTGTGACCAGTCGCGTGAAAACAGGAGTGGTTTTCTTTATCTGTAACGCTCCTCCTCCCTGTGCCCCAGTTCACTCTGATGCACTCGTTTATGTCTTTTACTTCTGCTTCCATCCCTTATTTCTCCAGTCTTCCAGCACATATCACTCAAGCCACCCATATCTTTGAGGCCAATGAGCACATCTGCCCCCTCTGACAGTTAAAGGTATAGTTCAACTTAAAATGAACTTTCCGTCGTTATTTTTTTATGTTGTAATAAGGCCTGTCAATTTAACATGCTAATTTGGTGTGATTAATAATGAAAACAATAAAATAAATAAGTTAAAGTTATTAATGCATTTAATGCACACTAGACCTTTACGTAATATTACATTACATAGAGCAGATGAACATGATGCATGAAGAAAAAATGACTGGGTATTGAAGCCTTTTAGAATGCAGTAATATGCCCCAGAAATTCAAGATATGGAAGTAAATATGCCCCTGTACAGGTTTTCATCTTATATTTACACCATGTGATATAGTTTAGCAATATAGCAATACTGGCGCTTATGAAAAAAAAAAAAAAAAAAAAAAAAAAAAGAATAATTTAATAAATAAATGAATTAATAATTTCATATTTAAATATTCATTACTTAAAAAAAACATTAAATGTCCATTTAAAACAGATTAATAATGCTAAAATAACATTATGCAATTCCAGTTGCAGTGTAAATGCATTCATGCCACCTCTGAAGAATCTGTGCCACTTCACATTTAGCCTTAAGAGTTTATGTGATAAACTGTTGAATTAAAAAGGTCTTTCAAAAGCTACTTCATAGTATTAATTCAATTATTTATTTATTTATTATTTTTATTATTATCATTATTATTTTTTTATTATTTAACACTATAATGACTTTAAACTGTCTTTCAGGGGGTGGGGGGTAATTTCTTAGCTCAAATTGATGTTTAATTAATTCACCATTAATTTGATGAATTAATTCGCACATCATGTAATTAATTAAAGGGAAAAAAAAATGAATTGCTTGACAGCCCTAATTTTAAAATTAAATATATTTATTTTTAAGATAATAAATAATACAATATTAATTTAAAATATATTAATTTGAGTTTGGAGTAATATGAAGGTGAACTGTCCTTTTAAAGACACACAGATCAGGTGCAGCGAGCCGCCTGACATGCTAACAGGGTCGGGTGAGGTGTGGACGCATCAACAGGCCTTATACGGTTAGGAGCTGATGTTAAAGGCCGGGTCAAAGAGAATGCCAGACACGTTTATGGTGCATGTATGATAAAGCCTGTAGGACAAGCGAAGATGAGTGGCATCTAACCCCTTTCAGGTCATTTGTTGAATGCTTGCACGCATGTCACAGTTCATAGCTGATGACCTATTCATTCGATCCATGTGCAGTCAGCATGACATCTAACACCCATAGATATACAGCCACCTCACGCACCATGTGTTCTGAAGTAAGGCTTACATCAAGAGCTGCCATTAAGCTACAGTAATAACATCAAGCACGCTGCTGTCAGATTGCTCAGCTGTTTGCTAAGGCATTGGTGAGCAGGTGTTTGTTCGGGTGTTCTGGGTGGTTACCTATTGGCCCAAATCAAAACAGTTCACCTTTAAATCTCTATGATATCATGGTTCTGGCCTCTAGATAAAGAAAAACCCTTTGAAAAAACCCTAACCCCCAAGTATAATAATAATAATAATAATAATAATAATAATAATAATAATAAATATGGCGAATGAAGAACTTTTTTTTTTTTTTTTACTGAAATGATTTCAAGGAACTTTTTTTATTATTATTTTTATTATTAGGGTTTAGCTCACTTTTTTAGCTAAATAATTGTAGAACTTTTTTAAAGGGAAACAAATACATAATTATATAAATAATTGAATTAATTAATTTGAAAACAAATTCTATATATTTTTTTTTTTTACAAGTGAAGTCTACAGCACTTTTTGACAAGTGAACTAAACAAACAAATAAAAAATATAATGATAAGGTGAATGAAGTAAATTCTATACTTTTTAATGAAATTAATTTTCTAAGCTTTATTGAGAATGAATACTAGAAATCTTTTGGAGAAGTAAAAGTTTCAACAAACAAATAAAACAAAAACAAAAAAAAATCAACAAACAAACAAAATAATAAAAATGATAAAAATCCCAACAATATGGTGAATTCAGTCATTTCTAAAACTTTAAATCAACACTTTCGACAACTAAAACGAATAAACAAACACATTAACAAACAAATAACTGCAATGATATGGCGAATGAAGTAGATTATAGAATTTTTTAATGAAATGACATTTAGCACCTTTATTGAGAGTGTATTCTAGAACCGTTTTGGCAAAAAAAAAATATATATGTATATATATATATTTTTTTTTTTTTTTAAACCTAGAAAACATATTCTACAACCTTTATTTGGTGAGTGAATTCTAGGTAACTTTTTTTTATTATTATTTATTTAGTTCAATTTTGCTGCCTCCTCTTGCCTGGTCATTCATTCAGCTGTTTAGTATTTCTGGATTAGTGATTTCTCTCTCGTTCTTCTTTGATCACCTCATCTCTCTCTTCTCCTCTCTTCCTCCCTCTGTCTTTCAGCTCTGATTTTAATGCTCTTCCAATCAGTGTGTCCATTAAGCACAGAGCTCATCAGTGCACGTTTACTCGCGCATGCAGATGAGCTCCAATTGCAGTGTATTGCAAACGCCTCAGAGACCTCTTGTGTGTGTGTGTGTGTGTGTGTGTGTGTGTGTTTCATGCGGAGATGGAAGAGATAAAAAAGTGAAGGGCTACAGTTAAATAGGCCTTGAGAGACTGCAGATGAGTGTGTACTGCAGAAGTGAATCTGTCTGTGTGTGAACAAAAACACAATGAGAGAGAAGAGGAGTTGAATGTCAGTAATCCATACTCTCCTGGCAAGGTGTTTGTATGAGCGTGTGTGTGTGTGTGTGTGTGTGTGTGTGCGTGTGTGTGTGAGTTTCTGATGGCTCTCAGAGGAGGGGTAGATGTAATGAGAGTGAAGGAGGATGCTTCTGTGCTGCGTGAGCGTAGCCTTCCCACTCCCTCACTAAATGCATATACATTTCCACCTCTGACTCCTCTGCTATTGAGTTAATTTGACCTCCTTCCATCTATAATTGTTGGTGGGTTTGCTAAGAAGACAATATATTACTATTGCTCCTATTAGAGTTACAGCATTGAACATAATCATACCCTTAAGTATTAAACTTTGACATGTTATTTGTCAGCATGTTATGGAAAACTGCATTATATGCATTCCGATTTACGATTTTCTCTTAGTGATTGTTAAAAAAAAAAAGAAGAAAAAAAAAAAAAAAGGATTGCATTGATAGAGGGACCTGGGCTATATATATATAGCCACCAGAATTATCCCCAAATTGACCAGAAATGTGAAATCTGAAAGAACAGATTGCGTGGATGGTGTAAACGCAGCTGTTTTCAATGCAAATGTTAATTCTTACATTGGGCTACAGTCTTTCTTAACTTTCCCTAGAATCAGAAATTGATGAAATTTGGTATGCATCCTCACATGGCCTTGAAATCCGTGTGTACCAAGTTTTGTGAACTTCGGATTTTGCGTTAACAGGATACAAGCCAATTTAGTCATTATGTGCAACGCCTGAAAATGTTATTGGCTCAAATCTGTGATTTAACAAATCAAAATTCTTTTGACAACTTTTTGTCAAGGTTGTCTCTAGATGATATACGCCAATTTTCATGCAAGTTGGATGAACAGCCGGGAAAGACTTCAAAAATCGAGCCCATATGGTTTCTGAGACATAGAGAAATATACAAATATAAAGTTTTCACAGAGCCGCCCTGTTGGCAACTCCCAAAAAATGGTACACAACCTCTTCTGGGACAATATTAGGATAAAAAAAAAAAAATAATAATAATAATAATGGGAAAAATAACACCAGCAATCAGGTTCCAAGAGCCGAGAGCAGGGGTTGTGAAAGCTGCCAGCAGTGTGTGATGACAAACACCTGAAGCTCATTCTGCCTCATCACTGAAGCTGTAAATCCGAAACAGCTCCTGTCCTTTGGGAAGGCCAGTGTGGGCTAAGCATGGACCAGGTGTTCTCAAGGTCTCAATACGACATGAACAGCCTGAGCGTGATGAGCACACCGCAACCTTGGGTGACCTCCAACAATGTCCAGCATTACATTGTGTATACCATGCGCTTCAGCTCTAAAGCAAAACGTGATGAATAATGGACGTGGTCGGGGAAGCTGAGGTTGAATCAGCAGCCAGCATTGATTGGTGGGGAGCATTACTTTCAAAAAATGCAGGGCTACAGTATTCTGTATTTTCTTTTAAATATTGTCTATAAATATTTTGTCACTACAAATAACATCTACAACAGTATTACACACTCTCAGAACTACAACACCATGCTCAGACATATTATAACTCCTGTAAAGGTAAGGTGACATTAGCAACATTTGCATTGAGCATTGAGATTTATAAATAACAGCTCAGTTCGGTCAGTTTCACGCAGCTCTTCTGTTGGTCAGAATGGCAAATTTGCATGACCAACTTGAACACGAGCAAAATCTGTGTGATTAATTTTTTCGCCATTTGTATATGACTTCGACTGGATTTCGCCCACAAAATTTCGCTGAGCAAAGATAAATGTGCCTGTAACTTAAAAATGGGGATGTGGGACTGGATTTGTATTTGTTAGTATTAAACTTCACAGTTTCACTGAAATATATAGTTTAAAATATACTACTACTACAATTACCACCATCACTACTACTACTACTACTACTACTACTAGTAAATAATAGTACAATGAAGGTGGTTGTTTTGCCAGGCAAGTATCACTAACATTAAACAAACAAACAAATCAAATAAATGTCTTTCTGTAAATAACAATTGTGTTTTATGTTTTTTTTTTTTTCAAAATGGGACATGGGATTTGTATTTGCCAGTAAATAAATTAAGCAGAAAAGTAATGCAACATATCTACTATTTACTAAATTAAGTAAAAATGCACACAGGGTTTCTGCAGATATGAACAAGTTAAATTTAAGGCGTTTTAAGACCTTTTTAATACCACCTTAAATTAAATTTAAGACCTAAACCCGTAATAGAAATACACATTATATTACATACATATATGTAATATTTAATGTGTTTAATGTCAAAAGAAAACAAAATATCATTGCGGTCATAAATTATGTTTATTACAATCATATACTGCTAAATTTTCATATCAGCAGACAATATTCCAAACAAAATATCCCCACAAAAGTACTGCATCACTGAGATTTTTGGTGGTGTAAACAATTTATTCTGAAATATTATTTTCATCAGTGTTCTATCAGCTTTTACATACTTAAACCTGCACATTGTGTTTACCTTAACAAAGGCCTTTTTCAACCTTTTTAAATGTATGCACCTATCATGTCAAATTATTACAATTAATCAATAAATTCAATATACACTATAGGGCTGTTACCAGTCAGATTAAATCATTTACCCTGCAAAATTACAAGTGCAATAAATTATGTTATGAGATTAATATTTTAAATACATTTTTGTATACGGAAATTCTAAGTGGCCATAAATTATTATAATTTTTTTCTTTCTTGTTTTCTCATAATCATGACTTAATTTTCTCGTGATCTCGACATAACGTGTTGTTTTCTCGTGATCACGACTTAATTTTCTCATGATTTCGACGTTACTGTTGCTATAGTAACGAACGCAACCTTGACACAAATATTCTGGCTTAATGCGTTAATTAAGAGTGTTTTAAAAGACAAAACTCAGTATATACACATAGTAATTCATATTATATATATATATTCATTTATTTATTTATGTATGCATGTATGTATATACAGACAAGAAGATGAGCCCATAAAAAGAACGCAATTTTTAAACTAGCTAAAAGGCTGGTCAGCTAGCTGTAGCTTGACCTATATTATTATTATTATTGAGAGCATTATATAAACAAAGAAGGTAATTCAACCTGAATTCTGCATCTGCAATTCTCTCTGATGACGCATTAACAGTTAATTACGCGCGGAGGAAGAAAAAAAATCTTCGGTCTGTCCAATGATTGTAAACTGGGTCCGTCAGACTGAAAAATATATTTTAGCGGTAATGTGACCAAAAATATTTAAGACCCACTGAATCTGAATTTAAGACATTTTTAAGGCCTTTTATTAGGAAAATGTTATTTAAGACATTTTAAGACTTCTTAAGGACCCGCGGACACACTGTGCACATATCTACATGTTGCCGCTTATTGTGAACGATTCGATTCATCCATGTGTGTTCTGGTGATGTATGTCAGACTTCTTCAAATCAATCAATTGGATAGAAGCAATAATCTGAAGCACTTGAAATTTACGCCACAATAGCTACTGAAGAAAAAGATCTGTCTGCACTTCAATTTCATAACAACTCTGACATGCTGAAAATTTGATTAGTACCGAAAGTATGTAACATGCGTTAATCATAACGATACACCAACAACCGTACCCCCGCTACTAAACACTGATGAATGCAGAAGTCCTCACGCTCCTATTGCTAATTAATTAATCAAATTCAGCTCAAAACACAGGCCACAACCTAACATGTCATTATGGGCTAGTAATTGTCCATCGCATTCATTCTACAGGACAAAAGAGTGCTGGAGTGGTGGAGCACGAATCAAGGGGCACTAAAACTAACCCTTTAGTGCTCCTGAAACATGACCTGGAAACACTTGTCGTTTTTATTGTTCATTATGGAACAGCATGCAACGCACTACGCTAACTAATCCCATTACGCTAATCCGCCTCAAAACAACTTATTGTGCAGATAAGAGTGTGGATAATTTATGCGGGATTCAAATGAGCACCAAATCAGAATAATTAATGGAGGCCCCGGCTTAATTAGCCTGGCATTGGGAAACGCTTCCTGCGTTCTCAACCAAATGGATGCACGACCCGCTATTTCAAAGAGCCCAGAGGGGCAGGAGACAAGGGAAGCACCTTTTCATGATAGCAGCCCCCAAAAGTGTGTTATCTGTACCTGTCTCGTCCCTCTGGAGGAGCTTTGCGAGGAGAAGCCGAGTAAATGTTAATCCTCCATATGGATTTATTTTCAAAATTAACCGATTCTGCATTTGCCTCGACCTCTTTGTAGGGTGAAGTTGGCGGTGAAATTTTGCAAATCAGTCACAGTTGGGGTGACATTTAACTAGGCAACAAAGCTGTTTACAGGAACACAGAAGCCACACGTTTGCTGCCTTGCACATTAATGTGACTATTTCAGAAAGGTTTCCAGTCCAGCAATTACCAGTGATGAATATAAGCAGGAAACCTATGCATTGATGAATAAAACATTCCCTTATTAAAAATAATCTCCATGAAAACTGCCTCTGGCATCAACAAATCATAGCAAGAGTGTGGGTCAAGGTAAAAAAATAAATAAAAAATAAATAAAAATAAAATATACAATAAAATATAAAATAATATAAAATATAAAATAAAATAAAATAGCAAGTTATATAACAGTGGTTCAACTGAAACCACAGTTGAACTATATGGGTAATATTAATAATAATAATAATAATAATAATAATAATAATAATAATAATAATAATAATAATAATAACAATTATTAAATTAAGGTGGTTGTTTTGCCAGGCAAGTATTACTAACATTTTTCAGTAAAGTAAAGTGACTTATTTAACAGTAGTTTAACTGAAACCACAGCTGAACATTTTCAATAAAATAAAATAAAATAAAATGTATAGTGACTTATATAACATTAGTTCAACTGAAACCACAGTTGAACTACATGGTTTAATAATAATAATAATAATAATAATAATAATAATAATAATCATCATAATAAAATTAAGGTGGTTGTTTCGCCAGGTAAGTATTACTAACATTTTAAATAAAGTAAAGTCATTTATAGTGACTTATTTAGCAGTAGTTTAACTGAAACCACAGTTGAACATTTTCAATAAAATAAAATAAAATAAAATAAAATAAAATAAAATAAAATAAAATAAAATAAAATAAAATAAAATAAAATAAAATAAAATAAAATAAATAAAAAAATAAAATAAAATAAAATAAAATAAAATAAAATAAAATAAAAAATAAAATAAAATAAAATAAAATAAAATAAAATAAAATAAAATAAAAACCAGGGAGTCCCAAATATTTGTCATGTTATGTCAGTACTAGCTGAAAAAAAGTGATTTGGGCACCTAAGGCCGTTCACTCTACCTGAACATGTCGCCTAGGCCCTTCAGCACGCCTTTCTTGGCTTTGCTCTTGTCTTTCTTGTCCTTCGGCCCTCGCTCCTTCTTCTTGTCCTCTTTGGTGCGTCCTCCATTCAGCTGTCTCTCTGTGTTGGAGGGTGGGAGGGTGAGGTCCGTGGCCGTGGAAATGGAGTCGCGGCCTGATCGAGAGCTTTCCTCTGTATCTTCTTCCACTGAGATGGTGGAGAGAGAGACAGTTAAAAAAATAATAATGTTGAACTCAGACTAAATGTAAGTCACTGCAAGCTCTTAAGAAACAGCAACACTTAGTCTCACGAGGTTAGGTTTGCCAAATAAAACCTAAAACAACACACTAGCGACCACCAACAATACCCTATCACACATCTAGCAATTACACTATAGCATCCACTTATTAAATAATAATAATAATAATAATAATAATAATAATAATAATAATAATAATAATAATAATAGCCAGACAGCTACAGCTAAAATTTTAATGATAAAATAAAATAAAACAAAATAAAATGTCTAGCAATTTGTGTAACTGTAGCTGAACTGATACCATAGTTTCACTGATAAGGAATTTGGGCTAATGTAGTGTCTCAAAGCAGAAAGCCTGAACGGTCTGACTTCTTTAAACATTGACTTAATGAAACATCTTAATGAGACCTCGTCTTCAAGTCCAACCATATCTAACCGAGGCTCATGAGCTCCTCATCTTGCCTGAATCTCTTTTCATTTTTCCTGAGCAGAGTTTTACCTCAGAGGTTACTCAATCTGAAGGAACCCCATTATCTTTTTGCTTCTAAAGGGTCACATCTTCCCACCACAGTTCGGCGGTCTCAAATTCAGTTACCCAGGAGCAGTGAAGGAAGCCTATTAGCGTTATTCCTCACTGACCCAATAAAACTAACAGAAAAAGTGAACTTAGAAGTTCAAAAGGCTGAAGTGCACCAGAAGAGGCCTGTCTTCTGTTCACCTCACCGCTCTGAGCGAAGTATCTGCACTACCACATCTATAGCCTGTCTCAACTACTGCAGTGTTTTGACCATCGATTACTGTATAATAGTTTCTCGTGCCGAAGCCGAGGTCTGGACATCATGCAGTCAGAATATAAAAGCCCTGGAGTTTTACTGTATGTTTTGATTGTATAGAAAAGAGCAGTGCTGTGTTGGGACCAAACGCATTACAAATAACGCAAGTAACATATTCAGATTACTTTTTTCAAGCCACTAGTAAAGTAACACATTACTTTTTAAATAAGTAACTGCAGTTACTTTGTTTTCCCATGTATTTCCCAAGTACAGAGGTGTTGTGTGTGCCGTGTTAACATGATCTTACCGTAGATCTAGACTAAATGTGAGCATGCATTTACTCATCTAACTCGCATAAAAAAAGATTCAATATTCCTCAAATGAATAAAAATTCTGAAACGCAAACTCAGAATATTATGCAAACCTGCAATATTTAAATGATAAATAACACAGATATCCTTTAATGCCATTTTATTAACCAATATCTTTAATGCTGAATTTTGATGAGCTAATTCATCTATACTAATAAGCAAAAATGATCTTAGACAAGCATAACAATTGTGTTTTTATTGCTAAAAATAAGATTTTTTTTATATATTAAAAAGACAAACAAGTCCAGCCCAGATTTAAAAAGTAATGCAAAAGTAACAAAAAAGTAATTACTTTCCATAAAAAGTAACAATTAATTTTTTTTTTTTTTTTTTTAGGGAGTAATGCAATATTGTAACACATCACATTTAGAAGTAACTTTCCCCAACACTGCTGAGTGCGCTTCAGAATAACTCTTTCTGTGTTCCACGTTTTGTGTTTGGCGATCATTTCAGAAAGAATTGCTTTGCTGACAGAGTATTTTATCACGTCACCAGACTATTAAGATGTTTACTTGGAAGACAAAGAGTTCATCTCTTCTAATGGACAAGCCGAAGCAGGATCATATTCTCAGAGCACTCTTAACATCTGATAGCCCATGAATTTTGTAACGCTGATTTTATGGATTCCAGTCAATGGGATGATGTATTTCATTAATGATATATTAATGCAAGTACTTTGATGCTGTTTTGGAAAAGCGAGCGACTCTCTGTGGGAACATTTTATTTTGAAGTATCGTTTGCAATGCTAATTCATTCTCCACCACCTATCTTCGTGATACGTCGCATATCTGTATAATCATAAGGGACCGCAGCTGGCTGATATTGCTCATTTCCATTTCAGCAAGCGTCTGATTACAGCTACTGTCTCCATTCCTGATGGTCTGGACGTGATTAATTTGTCACTAATTGTAAGTTTAAAAACGCTCAGAAAGGAGGAAAAAATTAGAGGGCACTAAAAGCAAAGTGCTTTTGAATAGAGCGACGTAACGGCAGAGATGTGGCGCTGGAGACAGATGCCTGTGTGATTAGAGCTTATTAATAACTAACAAATCTCTGACGCGAGTGAGAACTAGAAAAAAGGCCTCATGAAAGCGAGAGACCGTCACAGATATTTCAGTGTGCTCAGATGAGCGGTTTAACGCTCCTTTTTGTTTTATTCACTTGTGCTATTCACTATCAGTGTTTTCTGTCATTCTGCCATCTACTGAAACAATATCCGAATGGATCAGCATAAGACAAAAGAGTTTGTAAAATCATTGTGTTGAACAATTATAGAATTCTTTTTGTAATAAATCCAAACCTTTTTCAGCTCAGGAGATGATAATAATGCTAACAAGGTTTAGTTGGATATCATTTTCATCTCTTTTTTTCCTCGCCGGCTGCTTATCGGATGGCTGAGAGCAAAGGTGACCAAGCTCAGATGCATTCAGCAATTAAAACTAGCCTTTGAAATTAGTCATTGTGGACATTTCTACATCTTTTCATGCCGTCATGATTCTGGATAATCTGAGATTGTTCAAAAATGTCATTCTTGCCTTCAGAAAGACTGAATTTCAGGAGCCGAAATTAAAAATAATAGTCCACTTTAGACATTCTACTGACTAGAATTAACTGTGTTAACTGCGACTGATCATTTTGTAGATGTAGAGTTTAAAAATTTTGCTAACACTTTATTTTAGGGTCTCTTAACTAGTTGCTTATTAGCATGCATATTACTAGAATATTAGCCATTTATTAGTAGTAATTAAGCGCATATTACTGCCTTATTCTACATCCCTAATCCTACCCAACACCTAAACTTAACAACTACTTTACTAACTGTTAATAAACAGCAAATTAGGAATTTATTGAGGGAAAGTCATAGTTAATATTGAATAAGTGTTCCCTATTCTAAAGTATTACCAAAATTTTTACTTAAAGAAAGGGTGCATCTATATATGACACTGTAATAATGACTTGTCAACTCGTTAATACAAACTTCCCAGGAGGGGAAGCTAACTACATTTCAACTAGCAGTTATTTTCATTAAAGCATTAGTGTCAAATATATCTGCTAAAACTTTATTTTGTTGGTCCGCCAAAGCATTTTACTGACTATAAGTAACTTGCATCTATGTACACTCTAAAAAATAATGAGCCTGTCCTCCAACAAAAAACGACCCTATAGGTCGTTTGTGCAAGCCCTTATTACGACCTATATTTACGTTTTAAAGTTAAGCGCCCTCTAGCGCGCGTAAAAATAATGACAGTCTCGTGTTGCGTCTGTCGTCATGAAATGACGTATGACTGTCATTACCAATCAAAATGCGTGTTTATTTAAATGCAATATGTGGACTTTTTACACCGATCTCACAGTATTCATACATATTTTACTAGGTGGCTAATTCGTACGAATGACCACACCTAACCCTACCCCTAAACCTACCCCTTACAGGAATCATGCAAAATCATGAATTTTAGTGCGCATTTTATGAGCATGTGCGTTCTCTGGGATCGAACCCATGATCACGTGATCACGTATATACATATCGTCGTATAACGCAATGCTCTACCAACCGAGCTACAAGAAACCCAAACTACGATACAGATAAAATAATACAAAACATTAATATGAAAATGTCCTGTTGCCGACAGGGGCGCAATTGTAGCATACGCTCTGATGGGTCGTATTTCAGGGATTTGGACAAACGACCTATACGGGCGTATTGGAAATAATGGGTTATTATTTTAATTTAATTATTTTTTTTTTAACCCAAATGCTGGGTTGAGCCTTTTGGGTCTTTTTTTCAGTGTTTGGGTAGTTTTTGTGTTACTCAGATCCTGGGTCAGACGTAACCCAGCGGTTGAGTTATTTATCGTGGATATTGTGTGTCCTCTTCAGGAGAAAACATTCTAAGCGTCATCGAATTGATGTATTTCTTCGGTAAAATACAGGTTTGTGTACATTTTATTCAACATGGTCTCATAAAAATAAGTACATCTGTGCACTTTTTGTGCGACACCGTTTTACGTACCTTGCTGCACGTTTCGCCGCAGTTTCAAATAGAAATGTCCACTGAGTGGCGCTAAAACACAGGTTCAATATGTGAACCCTGGCACATTTTTATTACGTAGATATTGGTACGTATTGCTGTTTTTTATTACGTTGCTTCAGATACGTATTGCGGCGGTTCAGAATTCAAATATCTGGGGACTGTCGCTAAAGGTTAATGCTCTATCGTGTTGGAAATATGCCCTACACCAAATCCAGCCCTAAACCTACCCGATAGTGTTAACAAATGCAAAACTGATATAAAAACGTATTAGCTGATGCAACTGTGCCATCTGAACTTCCTTTTATGCAGATTTTAACTGCTTTGCCGAACCGTAGTCACACGGGATTCGAACCGGTGCTTCTCGTCTCCTAAGTCCACTTCCGTACTCCGTGAGCTACCGAACAAACTTATCACGTAGGAAAACCCATAGATATGAAGCTGGATGTGTGCGATGCTAACGTTCAAAAGCAACAGTTTTCAAATCTCCCAGCATATTAATATTGTTTTGAAGTCATAGCATGATATTCTTCAAGTAATTGTGCGAAAATTACGCTTTTTTAATCGCAACTCTGTAAATTTGTGTGAAAGTGTTCATTTATTTTGGAAACTGCAGTGATATGTACTTATTGGTACGTATTTCATGTCACGCTAAAAAGTGCACCCAGGTATGTAAATGCCATGAGACCAGGTAGATTTTATTTTATCTATAAAATCGTTACTGTGCTGTATATTGTTCAATTTTATGCAGAGCAACGTACAGGTGCGCGATGTGAATCACCTGAACGAGTGTCGCGTCTGTCTTTCCACTTTCTTCTGTTATACACATTAACATGTGTATAACTTTTTTTAATCTTTCAACCACTTTCCTGATTTATTTGAGGGATCGACAAAAACACATCTTAATACCAGGTGAAAACAAGTCCATAGTTAGTAGAATGTCTAAAGTGGACTATTGAAATAAAGTGCAACCAATAACACAGAGACGAATGCATCGGACAGGGCTCTTCTCATTTATAAACATCCCTATTAAGTTGAAAAAGCAGATCCGTGCCTATAGAGTAGCAGTCAATACAGCAGCGACTTCACAGATCAATGGTCTTTTCATTAAAATGGTTATCACAGTAAGTTACGGTTCTGCTAATTGTTGACTGCAATGTAAAAAGAAACAAATTACAGTAATTAACGGCAAATTTCAGCTACACAGGACTGAGTGGTAAATGTTTTGACACCGCAATCAAAAGGCATCATTAGTCGTCTCCTTTTGACGTGCCACAGTATTCATTTCTCCTTTAGAACGCCGATCACTTCTAATGGAGTCTTGAAATTGGCACTTTGGCTAAAAACCCGGTGGGAAAAAGAGCCGAGCGCATTTAAGTCTGATATTTAAAAACATAAAACACAACGAAACACAGCCCAACTCATTTTCCCGGCTGGATATCTCCCAGTGACACATTTTTCCTCGGGTGATGCCAAATTCACATTTTATGTAAATAAAAGTGTCTGTGTGGAAATAAAAAGCCTGCCCTTATCTGTCAACTTTTGACTATTAACCTCGGTGACAGTCACAGGCAGGTTCCTCTTATCTAAATTGAAAAACAGAGTTATTTGAATATTGGAAGACGAGAAATGCAATATGCTTCTACCGCCGAATCTCACGCATTTGCCCTCTATTGCTCCGGCGAAGAGATAAGACAGTATTTAGCCCAATGTGGACACAGCTTACAAGAACAAAGCGATTGAGGGAAATAATTTGACTCTTTTGAAAAAAAATTCTGCTTGCTTTTAATGGAATCTTTTAATGGAGAACAAAGGGATGGCGTGATTTTTCCCCCCGGCAGGTGTTATTAAATAGACAGGTCTGTTGAACAGACTTCATAAACTCATTCGAGAAAAAAATAAAAAAATAAAAAAATAAAGATTTTACAGCACTAGGGACTAACACTGTATTACTGAACTCAGATCGCAAACCGTGTGAAACTATATATATATGTTTTATCACTTCTAGTTTAAAAAATTAAAAATAAAAATGCAGTACTTGTCAAAAGTTTGGAAACATTACGAAGTCTCTCTGCTCACCAAGCCTGTGTTCATTTGATTAAAAACACAAACATTTGAATGGTAGCATATCAAGGTTTTTGCATAAAAATGGTTTTCAACATTGATAATAATTATAAATATTTATTGAGCATCAAAATAGAATATTTGGAAGGATCATGTAACACTGAAGACTGGAGTAATGATGCTGAAAATTCACCTTTGATCACAGGAGTAAATTCCATTTTACAATATATTAACATTTATTTTAAATTATTTTAAATATTACTGTTTAAAAAAAAAAAAATGCTTCCAAATATTTGACAAGTACTGTACATATTTTAATTTGATTCCTTGCTTATTATGCCAGAAAAAAAATAAAAAAACACCTTCAGTGCAAGAAACCTTGCCAATAAAATATTTTAAAATGGGTTAATAAATTAAACAATCTAAAATATGAAAAGAATACAAATCGTTGCTGCAAGCAATCAATGAACCGTAAAAATGAACCCAAACGCATTTAGTAAATCACTGAGTCTGCAAGCACTAAGAAATACCCATTTAAAACCCAGGTCCCATTAGAGAAAAATGCCCAGCGAGGACGTCTGGAAATTCATTTGGTCATGGGCGAAATGAATAGTGAAAGTTATACACATGCTTATTGGCTGTTTATTTCCTTTCGGGTCTTTGAGGGAAGGCCTGACCTACTTACAGCGGGAGGATCTCTTCTGCTATTCTAATCTTCAGAATAACACAAGACGTCCTCATGAGACTCGCTGCCTTGTTTCTCTTCTGAGCGCTGTCTATAAAGTCAACCTCAATTGGCGGGCGTCTCGTAATATTCTGGGCCAGTCATTGTGCGAGACAACTGATGAAATTGGCATTGATATTGTGTCAGATCGCCTTTACTGTGCCTGCGCAATTATGGTAATAGCTGTGATTACATGAGTTGCCATTTTCAATACGAAGAGAAAACAGGAGGTTAAGAAAGCAGATGACGAGGCACAGGCTGGACTAAATAATGATCAAACTAGACTGTTGCGTTTACATACAAGTGTTTTTTGTTCATGCAAAACTCACTACGCATAACACAGCGCTTTTAGTCATCATCTGTGTGTTTTTAATGCATACGTTTACCTCGCTTTACGTAATTTTAGCAGAAGTGGTGCAACCAGCCCCTAATTCATTTAAAAATTAATAATAATAAAAAAAAAAAAAAAATTTGTACAATGAGGACCTTGAATGATTCACTATGAGTCTGGTCATGCAAAAGTGAATTTAAAGATGCATCGTGAATTATTTTGACTGACTCGTTAAAAAAAAAAGAAAAAAGGTTCATAAGAATCTGACCAATCAGACAACTCAGCTCGCGCCATGTTTGTCGCTGCACACAGAAATCACTGGTGCACACTCTAACGAGGCTGAGATTATGTTGCCATGCAGCTTCTAGTGGTTGCTAGGGTGATTTGAGTGGTTTCTTACTGGGCCAAGTAAAGAGCACTGCTGCATCCCAGTTCGCCTACTTACACTGTTCTAAAAGCATGTACTCTTTTTGTGAAGAAAAAGTACACGTGAGAGTGTTTCTAAATAGTGAGCAGCCCTGACAATCATCTTGTCACAATTAAAATCCTCTATATTTTGTTTGTAGTTTTTTTTCCACTTTTATTTGTGTTTGTAGTTCTAATTGAATCTGCTTCCAATACGCAATGGGCTGTGGCCAATATTAGCCATCATTGCACTTTCAAAGCAAATAGTAAACTATCCCTAATACTCATGTCAACATATTACGATTCAGGACACACTAATGCCAAATACTATTTAGGATGGATGCAATGCAAAATGGGACACAACTCATGATATCCTAGTCTCTAGATCTAGATCTCCAGCACTTACATGTTTCCATCCCCTCGTCATCTTCATCGGGGTTGACTATGGTCACACCTGGCTTGTCGTAAGACTTGTCGATGGCCGCCCGGAAGCTCTCGTTGCAGCCCCGCCCCCTGATGATTCTGGGGCGTGGCCTGTGGAACGAGGCGTCTCCATTGAGCGTCGCCTCGGCAACAGCTGTCTGGAGGCTCTCCAAGGAACTTGACTTCTTCAAACCTAACGACGGTCCCACATCTCGTGTGGAGTTGCCTTGGGGTGGAGAAAGAGAGAGAGAGAGAGAGAGTAAAGAAAACATGCCAGAAAGAGAAGAAAAAAGATGCTGTCTCACTCTTTTTCCTCGATAAATCCTTCCCTCCTAATTCACTTCTATAATTTACATCCCTCGTAGAAGACAAATGTGCATATCGGAGTTGCGTTTATCTGCAGATGGAGGGTGAAAAAAAGTGTGCTAAAATAATATGGAATATAAATTGCTCCACTGGATGCAAAGTGAGGTGTCAGACAGATTATCCGTCTTGCATCCATCACATTTTTAACTCTTGAGGTCATTTTTTGCCTCTTTTTCCCCAATGTGTATGTGTGTGTGTGCGAGACGGTGAGGGAAAGAGAAGCATAACTACTTTCTGTAGTTTAAGGCACTGATGGATGGCCCAAATATGAGGCCCATTATCTTCCCTGTGTGGTCGTGGGAGGAGGTGGAGGAGAGGATGTGGAGAACAAGAGGGAGGAAGAGCAAAAGCTTGTAGACTAAACACGCTTTGAGACTCGGCCCGTTCAGATCCTAGCTGAAACTCCCTCAACTCGTCCGCTTAATGACCTTTTCATGCATTTAATCCACTTGTTTCTCGTTAAGGGTTCCTCACAAAGACACAGCAGGCCCACACTTCAAACATGCGCCAGTGCGGAGACAACATTAATCCTGCTTATGGAATCCTGTAGAGGAGGAATTCTGGAAATGCCTCAATGGGAGCGAATGGGCTTGGCTGCTCGGGTCAGGGATTTGCATGTGTGTGTGTGTGTGTGTGTGTGTGTGTGTGTGTGTGTGCAGAGCACAAAATGAACACTAAATGGGAGTAAAAAGGCTTTGGAGAGCAAGAAAAAAAAAAATGCCTCCTTTCCTTAGAACATAACATGGTTTAAATGGAATTTTCATTTTTTTCTGTGGATTTATTTAAACATTTATTAAGTATCCCTTTTTTAAATCTCTTAATTTAAAAGGGAAATTTGGTGTAGAAGTAACTAAACTTAATTTACTCATTAAACAAAGTTCAATGTGTTCTTTAACCTATTTTGTAATGCAATACAATTATCTCATCTTATTATGATGCTACACAAACACTTGCACTGACTGAGAAAAATACAAGACAAACAATAAAAAAAAAAAAAATATATATATATATATATATATATATATATATATATATATATATATATATATATATATATATATATATATATATATATATATATATATATATATAATAACAATCACACACCCATCACAAGTTTGGAATAATTAAGATATTTTGTTTATGTTTTTGAAAGAAGTCTCACCAACGCTGCATTTATTTGATCAAAAATGTGGTAAAATCACCAATATTGTGAAATATTATTACAATATGAATGAACTGTTTTCTGTTGTAATACACGTATGTTTAAATATAATTTATTTCTGTGATCAAAACTGAATTTTCTGCATCATTACTCCAGTCTTCAGTGTCACATGATCCTTCAGAAATCATTCTAACATGAAGAAACATTTCTGATTATTATCAATACTGAAAACTGTTTTTTCTGATTCAAAATAAAATAAAATAAAATCAGTGAACCTTACTGACCCCAAAGTTTTGAACTGTAATTTTAAAAATACACTTTCATGGCCAGTATAATATTTACTAAAATACTAAACAATGAAATATTTATGGCCAGTAAACATTCTCAATTCATGTTCAGCTGGCTCATGCGGTACAAAGCTAATTTTGGATCCCATGTACGTGTGAATTCACGATGTGTGTGTGTAACCGTGCGAGCCATATGGAACAGACTCTGAAACAGTTGCCAAGTACTAAAAATTATCTAAGCCACCTGCATGATTGGATAAAATAGTCTGTGTACCTCTAACAATAAACCTTGATAAATGCCAGCATGCACTGCTGCTTCACACACAGGCGTGCACAATAGTTTCAGTGATATATGACACCGCTACACAGCACATAAAATCTCTCAGATGAACTCTAGATGATGCATTAATGTGAGTCCAGCTGTGTGCATCTCATTGAAATGTATAGCGCAACGGGTCGGCGCGCGCATGCTCTAACACAATTAGCATGCAAATGATATATAAACAAACGTTAACCGACAGCAGCGCTACAGTTCTCGAGAGCGTAGCCGAGGCTGCCGTTTCTGTTTGCTGGTGTAGCGTAAATGTGTCGTTTCTCGCTTGAAGACCTTCACGTCAGATATTGATGGAAAATGTGTCGGCTATGATGCTGAAAATACAGCCCTCAAACTCTAGCGTTTAACGGGCCTCCCGCTTGGGCAGCTGTAATTATTTTTCCAATGGCTGCTGTTCTGTGTTTAGATTTGGTTAGTGAGGCGAGACTCGGGCACTGGCTGCTCATTCTGTCAGTGAACGCCTGTTTAAGGGCCTCAAGAACAGCGACCCCGAACCCAGGGTCAGCAGTGAGGACTGGTTTGAAAATATGGGTCAATGAAATACACTATATTGCCAAAAGTATTGGGTCACCCCCTTCTAATGAACAGGTTTGACTACTTTAGTAATTTCCATGAGTACAAATCTTAATGTTTAAGCATATAATGATATTCTAGGGAATTGTGTGCTTCTAATTTTAAAGCAACAGTTTGGACAGGACTATTTTCTATTCTAACATGACAATGCCTCTGTGTATACGGCAAGGTTCAAAAAGAAATGATTGATTGAGTCAGTGTGGAAGAACATGACTGGTCTGCAGAAAGCCAAGTCCTGATCCAACCTGAACACCTCTGCTGTGACTTTAAATGCAGATTTTGAGCCAACAACTCTTTACCAAACACCAACGACTTGTACATACACTATATATGGACAAACGTATTGGGACACCCCCTTCTTTAGAACAGAAAAAGGCACTTCCAAAACTGTGGCAACGAAGATGGAAACATAATTCATGTATTTAAAAATTGTATTTCCATCTCTGTTGCAACAGTTTTGGAAGTGTCTAAAATGACTGAACCCATATGTACAAGTCATTGGTGTTTGGTATTTTTGCATGGTGGAGCTGGCAAAATATTTTTTTAAATAATTTATTTTTTCATATAAAATAGATAAATAAATAAATAAAATAAATAAATAAATAAATATATATATATATAATAAAATAATATGGTCAAATAAAACCAGAGTCAAATATTATGATATTAGGACAATTGTCTCACCCTGAAAATATAACAATAAACAAACTCTGAAAAGAAAAATATGCTTATCATAGAAGATTTGCATTCAAGTCACTACTTTTTTATTTTATTTATTTATTTACTGTTCTACTGTTTTTTGGTTTTTTTTTTTTTTTACTTTAAACTTATTAAATTAAACTGATAGGTTAAAGTGCACAAAAATAGCCACTAACTCATTTAGAGATTACAGATGCAAACAGAGCTGCAATCAGTGACGCAGGTTCAGGCACATTTAGGATCTTGAGAACTTCCTGGAATTGACGTTTGTCATTTCAGTAGACCTTAAAAAATGGTTTTCTTTATACGTGAACGTCACATATGGTGACACTCTGTGTAAACATAGCTGTCTTTCAATCTCTCTCATTCCCGTTCCTCCTCTCAGATGATGCGTTGAGATGGACCCAATGGTTTGGTCCTTCTCCTAAAAACATCTTCCCTCCATCTACAGCGTGCTGAGATTCCTGACTGCTTTCAGACGCTAAATGGAGCGTTTCTGCCGGCCGCGGAGCTCACAGCCCATCCTCAGCTGGAGAGACATGAAGCAAAACAGCCATTAGCTAAGCAAAATAAACTTCCAACATCGTAGGAAAACAATTAGAAATCTATTACCTTCCCTTGAAAGACGAATGCTTTAAACATCGTTCTAAACATCAGTATAAGGCGACTCAATCCTTAGAAATGATTCCAGGTGATTTGAGGTATAGGATAGCGGTTGGAAATAAACCAAACCAGAGCCGCTCTGGTTAGCAGTCGCTCACAGCTGTTAGCAGCTTCTGAAGCCAGGGATCCTTTATAACCCTCCTGATCCTTTAACCAAACAAACCAGCGCTGCAGAAGCTACTGATTAACCTAACCGGTGCCAAACCGGTGACTGACCTCATCCAGAGCAAAAAACTGAACCATACTGAGCTGGCCAGAAACTCACTTTCTCGATATTCATGAAACCTTTCATTTACAGGAACAGAAAGTCACCGCAAACACAGCTGCTTTGGTTGGTGAGAACATGATGAATGATTTTTTGAGGGACACTTAAGACTCAGCAAACTGAAACTGTGTCTGTCAGTGTGAGATTGCTAAATTCATTCAATACTCAAAATTCTGCCGTAATTTGTCATTCCAAATCCATGTGACAGTGTTTCGCTTGTGGAACACAAAAGGTGATTTTGTCAAAATAAATGACAATAATTAAGGTTGGGATTTGTTAAGCTTCTAAATATATTATATACAATGAGTGACAATGAATAGTTACAAAAAACGGTAACACTTTACAATAAGGTTCATTAGTTAACAACATTAATAAACATGAACTAAGAATGAACAATACTCCTACAGCATTTATTAATCTTAGTTAATGTTCATTTCAGAATTTATTAATGCATTATTAAAATGACAAGTTGTGCTTGTTAACATTAGTTAATGCACTGTGAACTAACATGAACAAACAATGAACAACTCTATTTTTATTAACTAACATTAACAAAGATGAATAAATAGTGTAATTAATATATTGTTTATTGTTTGTTCATATTAGTTAATACATTACAAATGACACCTTATTGTAAAGTGTTACCCAAAAAACATATAATAGTAATATAAACCATATAATAGTAATATAAAAACAACTAAAAAGGATATAAATTTGGGGTCTGTCAAACTCCAAAAATAATAATAATTAAAAAAAAAAAAAAAAAAAAAAAAAACTTAATATAAAAAATAATATTAGTACAAGAGTAATACAAGTATCTATGCAAGTATCATAATAATATAAAAATAAACAGTGATGAAAATGTATGAGCACTGGGGCTTCCAGCTCCAAAACAACAACAACAACAAAACACTAAGATTTTTTATTTATTTTTCAATTATTATTTAAAAATAATTTAATGTAAAAAATATAAAATAACTAAGAGAAATTGAAGGACTAGGGCTGTCAAGCTCCAAAAATGATTCGAAAAAACACTATACAAGTACCATAAGAACACGTAACATAACTTAGTATAAAAATAATGTTTGTAAAATTATAACATAAATATAAAATAGCATACAAATAACAAAGTGAAAATGAATGAGGACTGGGGCTGTCAAGCTCAAAAATGATGAAAAAGCACCATAAATGTACCATAAGAATAATTAAAATAACCTAAAAGAAAAATATTATTAGTTAAGTATAATACAATTATCATATTATTATGAAATGATTAATTAAAATAATTGAGGACAGGGGTAACAAGCTCAGAAAATGACATAAAATGTATCAAAAAAGTACCATTAAAAAGTTAAAATAACATAATATTAGTAAAAGTATAATACAAGTATGATATTAATGTAAAAAATAACTAAGTGAAAATAAATAGGACTGCAAGCACAAAAAAAATTACAATAAAAGCACAATAAAACGATCTATGGGACTTTGCACTGTGCTCCTGATTTTTCTGAAGCAAGTCTATCCAAGTTTTGTGAGAGGAACAGACTGAAATTTTATTTTTTTAGAAAGAAAATCACCTTTTCTGCTCCACAGAAGTCAGTCAGTCATGCAGAATGACAAAATATGAATTTCAGACCCAACCTTACTAATAAAGGCCTTCGACAGCCAGTTCTCATGTCCACCTGAGTACTAATACAGACCTTCTCATCCCGCTTCACCTCTCCTCTCTGATGAAGCACGCTGTATCTGCGTCTGTCTCTGTTTGTTATTAACAGAAATGAAAAAGGAAAGAATCCAATACGTCTGGCACGCATGTGAACTAATATCTTGTCCCATATGCTGGAGAAGCTCTTTAATCAGCGAGCTCCTTATAGCATGTGAACACGAGGCTTTCAGAGCTTTACACACAAATCTGCTACAGTGAAGAGCAGGACTGATGCACGGCAAACACCGCGGGATCCAGCAGATAAAACCCACACAAATGACATCTGCATCGCTCTCAGTCCTGGAACAATCAAACCACGCAGCACTGAATCTCCTCTGAGCAAAACACGGCAAGGAACGGAAAGCTCATAATTGTGTTTTGTTTCTTTTTTTCCATCAAGAAGGCTTTTGACGTGCAACCCTCACCGGATCAAACCGCTGTGATTCTTATCAGATGTCACAGACACTAGTTTTATTGGCATGATCTCACTGCATTTTTTACCTACTATTTTTCATCTAGGTGAGAAAAAAGGCAGTGATTGTATTAGATGGTAATACATAGCATGGTACCGAATGACTTTCATATTCATATAGCATTCATAAAGCACCATGGTACTGGTATTCTTGCAAGTACCATGGAGTACCATGTAAATACCATGGTAAGTGAGTTTCAGTGTCATGTACAGTACAAACAAATCCATATTGGTGCTGTCAAACGATTAATCACATACAAAATAAAAGTTTTTTGTTTACATAATATATGTGTGTGTACTGTGTATATTTATTATGTATATATACATACTCACATAGAGCGTATTTTTTGGAAATATTTACATGCATATACATTTATATATTTAAATTCTTACATTTTATATTGTACATATATTATTTTTTATTAAATGTAAATATATTTAATATATAAACAATGTATTTTTCTTAAATCTATACATGCATGTGTTTGTATTTATATATACACATAATAAATATACACAGCACACACACATATATTATGTAAATTTTGGATGCGATTAATCATTTGACAGTACTAATTACTTATATATAAAATTACTTTTTTTATTATTATAAGATGGCACATTCCAAAAATACATGCTATAAGATTTTTTTTTTTATTATTATTTTTTTTCACAAGCATGCATTGAACCGATTAAATTACAAAAACATTTTAAATAAACTGAACTTTCTATTTTACTCTATATGTCTATGATGCTGAAAACTCAGCTTCAGGAATGCATTACATTTTTACAATATATTCACATAGAAGACCATTATTTTAAATAATATTCATCAAATAGTACAGTCTTGTGTTTTCCCCCCCATTGTTCTTCATTGACCCAGTTTCTCCCTCCATGTCCTTATTTGGTCCTTCCTTTAGTTCCATTAGTTTCAGCTGTGTTTAATTAATTATCTCGTTTGCTCATATGTACTTAAGCCCTGTGTTTCCTTTACCTTATTTGCTCAACGACTCCCAAACGATTCACTCAACAATTCATTTTTCCAAACCCCTCGTTTGCATGACACTAATTCGGTCCGATTGGACTCATTTTCAAAAAAGATTATACCATGGTACTACATCTCGCCTGTGATGCCTGATAAAGCAGTGTTTGTGAGGCAGTGCTACTTTGTGTACAGCGTTACCGGGGAAACCGCTATTTTTACTGCTCCAAAAGTGGCACCTAGTGGCAAAGAATGAATTTGCATTTTCATTCAGACCAACGCCAAAAGACCAACAAGTGGGCGGGCAATATGCTAATGTTTCATGCTGACGTCAACATGAAACGGCTTGGGATTCGTTTTAAGAACGACTCGTTTCAATGATTCAGAGTCAACTCTTTCTTTGAGAGACAATTAACTTTATACACGGTGCACTTTCAGATTTAAAACTCTGCAGGGTGTTTTCATCCACTTAGAGATGTGTTACACACTGCATGAAAGCTCATTTTCAAAAATCCAAGAGAGGGGCACTTTAAACGCTAGTGTTCCAGCGATGAACGATGCTGTGACCGTGCTATTGTTAAGATGGCCGGCAATATTTTCATGAGTGATACTCGAGGAAACACAGGCCAGCATTTGCGTATGAAAGTGCCATCCATCGCATGTAATTTATTCAGCAATCTGTAATTTTATGCATCAACTTAAAAGGGTTATTAGGTTAAAAATAGCCCCACGGCGGCCAAGGAGGTTTCGTCCTGCTGTGTCCAGGAAGATTGAAGGAGTCTCGGGGTCAGATCACCCTCCATTCCCGCCTGTCCTGGATCATTAGTGGACCAGAGGATGTCCAGGTTGTCCCTCGCTCCTCTACATCTGTCATAATTAACCTCTAAAGCCGCGAGCCAATCAGTCAAGACACTTTCATCTGTCTCACTGGCGTAATGATATCAGTGATGCTCAGAATCTGCTGAGTCACTTCAATATTTCTGCTCAGTCAGAATCTGACATCACTCACTGCCACTTTGAAGGTTGTAAGCAAAGATGTCTTGAATGTGGTGACTTTATGTTAGCCGCTCTCCATGTTCGAGGTTTATTAGGTGATGAGAAGCTAGAGCTGAGGCTGTAGCTCTGGTAATAAACAGAAAGGTGAGCACTGTAGTTTCCCAGCGGAAAAATATCAACCCCTCAATCACAGACTTACATTAAAGCCCTTCATGGTAGAAAACACCTTCTAGCGGTGTTTCATAATAATTTTGTCTATGAACACCAACGGCCCTATCACTGAGACTCAAGTACCACCACACCATTAATGTGTTCCTTCAGACGCATATTATACATGGCATTATTATTATTAATATTTTTTATTTAAATACATTTTAAAATAATAAATTTTATACATACATATACATACAAATGCATACATATGTGTATACATACATATATATATATATATATATATATATATATATATATACACATATATATTTTTTTAAAGATTATTTAATATGAATTCATTTAATTATTGTGTTATTATTTTGAATAATAATATTTTGAATATGATATTTAGACTTAGTATCTTCTTCTTTCTTATTAATAAAGACAACTGAACTCACTTGTCTTTCACAAGTTTGAGTGAAAACAACAACATTAACTGGAATAAAATGTTATATATTTATTAATTTACTAATTTATTTATATTGGTTGATTGTTTGATTTCAGCTAGTTTCCAAGACAACATTTCTTATTCTACCATAGTTTAACTTGATGTACTAAAATAACCAAAACTAAAACTGAAATTAAAAAATAAATAAATATATAAATAAAACATTTGCAGCAATTTATTATTTTATTATATATATATATATATATATATATATATATATATATATATATATATATATAATAAAAAAATAAATTGCTGCAAATGTTTTCAAAATAAAATAAAATATAAAAGTTAAGGTAACACTTTATTTTAAGGTGTCCTTGTTGCACGTTACATGTTCTTACTATTAAAATTACAACTAATTATGCATAATTGCATGCAAGTCAACCTAAGCCAAACCCTAACCATATACAGTAGTAAGTGCATTTAGTTAATTAATATTACTCCGTTCTTAAAATGTATAATTACACTGTAACAAGGACACCTTAAAATAAAGTGTAACCAAAACTAATCCAAAACAATGGTAACACTTTACAAAAAGATTCTGTTTGTTAGCATTAACTAGCAATGGGGAACCCTTCTGAATAATTTATTATTGTCAACATTTACTAATACATTACTAAAATCAAAAGTTGTATCTGATAATATTATTTATTAGAGCTAAGATGAAGTAAGTAACAGTTGTAGTTTTTATTAAAAACATTAATACATACTGCAACAAACGCACTGCTCATTGTTAGTTAAAATTAATTAATGCATTAACCAGTGTTAACGAATGGAACCTTATTGTAAAGTATTAGCAAAATATTAATAAAAACTATAATAGCATCTCAGTGATACTAAAACACACTATCATTTTACACTATTTAATAAGTTATGACTGACAGCTAAAAAGACTCACAGGTTTAAGAAAGTAAAACTGAAACTGTCCCAATGCAAGATGCTTAAGCACATTTTTACTAGAAAAGTGGGTTGTGAACTGTAAAAACAGCGAAAGCAAATAGATAATATAAGAAGTATTGGAGAAAAAGAAGATTTCCAGCCACGTTACTAATATGCAACTCCTATTTAAACTTGCAAGCATACAACTCCTCAATCCATTTAATTCCTGCTTTACTTTTTTTTTTTTTTTCTCTCAAGGATATCTATAATGGAAATAAAAAGGGTTGTGAATAGCACTTCATGTTGACTTTAACACAGAAAAGCTTAGACTTTTCTGACAGAATTAATTTTCGACATAACATGCCTCTCCATACATCTCCCAGCATGACTATGTGCTCCCTGCGCTGTAACTGGAACTCTCCGCTCCAGACACCTGACATTGATGGATTAATTGCAGTAAGCCAAAGCGGCCCGTCTGACATTGAAGCAAACAGAATTTCAGCAATCTCTCCTCACACACACACACACACACACACACACACACACGCATGCATGCATACATACATACACACCTCTGTTTCTTTCCCTATTCCAGCAGCCTTCGGCATAATTAATGTTTTCTTCCATCATAGTCCCTCAAGAACAGGCAGCGCGCTTCGCTTTCCAAAAAAAGTTGTTGCCAAAATGTCTATTTAACACCATGGCACTTCATTTCAATGGGAAAAAAAGAAAGCAACACCCTCTCTGATTTGATGGCAATTACTTCAAATGACTTCCTTAACGAGCACAACGCACACAGTCGTTTAGTTAGATTGATTACTAACAGTTAACAGCAGATAGGAGAGTCATGAAGTCAAAGGGAGGGGGGTGGGGGGTTTCCAAGCGCAGATTAAACTTGTTGCTGGACTCATTTCCACCGTCACCGGTGGTCTCGCGCCGTTCATTTGTCATTCTAAGAATACTGCAGCTCTGTTCCAAAACCTAACGAGTCGCCTTGCTGTCTACTGCCTACATAGGGAGCATCTTACTGATAATGGAATCTCATCTCCAAAATCACAACTGATTCTAATAGAGTTTGACGTTAGCATGTTGCTAAGCTAAAAACAAATACATACTCGGTAAAATTGTCTCTTTTTTTTTTTTATTAGATCAATTCCTAAAACAATGCTATCTATACTATCCAGTACAGTATGTAGTGAAACAACGGTAGTCTATTTCTCAACTGATTTGACATTAGCATGTTGCTAAGCTCAAAACAAATAAATACTGGGTAAAATTGACCCTTTTAATTAGATTAATGTTTAAAACAATGTTTTCTATATTATAGAGTATATAATGAAACAACGGTAGTCTGTTTCTCAGTTGTTTGTTATAGAGTTTGACATTTACACGTTTATCCCTGCTGAAAGAAACAGTAGTACCCTGCCCAAAACACAATAGAAAATGTAATGGATTTAATGGTTATAATGGGAACTGTATTGGTTTTAATGGAAACTATAATGGTGTCTACTGGTATGTGATGGATTCTATTGGTGGGATGTTAAATCATATTGGAAAAATGCCCAAAACATACTACAGAAAGGAATTTTGTAATGGTTTTACTGGAAAAAGCTAATGGTTTATAATGGTATTTTAATGGAAAACATTGGAATTTCTGTGATGGTTTCTATTGGGCTTCTATTGTGGGTTTTTTTTTTTTTAATTATATATATAATAAATGTTAGGTAAATCTGTCTAAGTATTATTATTATTATTATTATTGTTTATTTTTGCTAAAACTTTTGGATTGAACTATTTTTAGAGTTTACACTGAAAAAAATTCTGTTTTATTAGAGAAGTCACTGACTTTTTGCGACAGGTGGGATTCAGCTTATGGCATTTCTCATTCATTCCTATGGCATCCGTAAACGGCGACTGAGTGTCGTATAACTCTGACTGAAATTCAGTGGCTGAAATTCAATTCTCAGCCACCGTAGAATTGATTCTAATAAACATGTTAGAAAAGACTGATTCTAATAAACTAATTAGAATATAGATTCTAATTAGCATGCTGGATAAAACTGCCAGTTGTTTTAGATTTTAGAAGTGTTTTAGCAGACACTTTTATCCAAAGCAACTTAAAAATGAGGACAATAGATGCAATCAAATCTAAGAGCATAATATGTAAGTGCTGTGACAAGTCTCAGTTAACCAACACAGTACAGGTATATAGAATATTATACGTATTTTAGAATAAATAAAAATAAAACAAGTAGATATAATAGAAAAATAAATAAATACTAGGGGATATAGTGTTAGAGGGTCTTTTTTAATATATATATATATATATATATATATATATATATATATATATATATATATATATATATATATATATATATATATATATATATATATATATATATATATATATATATATATATATATATATATATATATATATATATATATATATATATATATATATATATATATGTGTGTATCTATATCTATATCTCTATATCTATATCTATATCTATATATAAAATATCATAATAGCACTTGAATAGTTAACAGCACATAAACACTGGGTAAAATAGTACTTTATATTGAGAATAAAAAAATAAAATAAAATAAATAAATAGTCAACTGTTAACAAACAATTATAGTCAACATTTTTTTTTTTTTTTCCCACTATGCTCCCAGTGCATTCTGGGATTACTTCCTGCATGAAGGATACACACGATGCTGCTTTAGATTTTAAACAAAGTGCAGTGCAGTAAATATGGCGGCAACATAATGCAGCTGCTGCCTGCTTTACTAGGTTTCGAGATTTATCTGAAAAAGTGTTGAAGATCTTTTCAAACACCACTAGAAGTCCACCAAAACATCAGCATGCCCAGACACACAGAGATCCGGAGCGTGTATGAGGTTAGTGTCCCTGATCGGTTGCCTTACCTTCTGTCCTCTCTGTGCAGGGAGTGAGGTTAAACTCGTCGGCTACTGTTAGGGAGGCATAAACAATTGTGATTGGTTAATTCAAGACATTCCCAGACCCATGCAACTCATTCCATTACAGATGTTACTTGACATTTCCAAAGGCCAAACCAAGAGGCATGCAAATCACTCTGTGAAAGTGAGACGAGACGTGAGACAGAGACAGAGGCTCAAAGTGGGAAAACCCATGAGATGTTGAGAGAGAAGGACAGAACTGAATGAATTATCATGCCATAACATTCAAAAGCAGTGTAAGTGGTTTTAGCTCCATCTACCAGGTGTCTGCTATTCCTTTTTGTCCCTCTCGGCCTTATCACACATAGGGTAGAAACTATGAAGTCTGTTTTTTATTTTTTATTTTTTTCTGTAATTTCCTCCATGTTGGCTCTCAAATCTGTCTTTAGACTGTTACTGGAGATTGTGTTCCTCTAAAAGCCTGAGAGGAGCAAAAATATATACTCAACCTGAAGGCAGAAATGGCATTTGAAGAAAATGGCTCATCAGAACAAAGCACAGGAGATTTGGTGGAATTGAAATGTGCTTCTAATGAGTGGAGAGGAGAGGGCTTTAAATGGTGCTCGTTTGAAATGGCCAGTAATGACGGGCCACATCTGTCCTGCTCTAAACGCATTTCATTTATTTATTTAAAACTGGGGAAGAAATTTCTCGGACTTTCTCAGATTTTCTCAGACAAATAGGCAGCTATTTATCTGTCTATGTATTAAATTATTTATTTATTTGTACATGCATTAACGTTTTTGGGTCTGTAAGATATTATTGATTTTTGAAAGAAGTGTTTTATGCAAAAATACAGTAAAAACAGTAACATGATGGTATATTTTAAAATAGCTATTTTCTATATATTGCAAAATCTAATTTATTTCTGTGATCAAAGCTGAATTTTCACGTGATCTTCAGAAATCATTCTAATATGCCGATTTGCTGCTCAAGAAACGTTTTTGATTATTATCAATGCATATTTTTGTGTATATATTTCCAGAAATATAATAATTTCTAATGTAGTTCATCACAATAAGTATGGACATCATCCCATAAGAGTCCCATAATAACTACCTTCAGTTTGTGCCATGTTTAACCCGTTAAGTATCCAAAAACCACTGTATATTTGTGGTTAGTGTGTACAGTAGTGTATGTGTGTAACATGTGAACACCAAAACTAATGAACTCTCATATCCAGAGTCTAACTCGGTTAAAGCTCGAAGAGGCACTGGAATGAGTCTTATCTGCTGCCAAAAGACATTCCCGTCTCTCTTTTTCTGTCTTTTTTTTTTTTAATGCTATATCACCTTCCACTCATTTCACTTTTGCTAGTGAAGTGCAAAGAGGGAGAGGTGTCTCGAGTGTCTAGTCTGGTGTTGAGCGAGCGGGGCTTGGTCCGGTCTCAGGAGGCGCTGGTCTTGATGTTGTCTGAGGATAAAGAGAGGAGGAGGAGGATGAAAGCGATGTTTTATCTCCTCCGATTAGCCGCGCGGCCATGCGGCAGAAGCTCTGCGTCTCCTGAGACGGGCCACTTCGCTCTCAACAACCCTGACCTGTCCTTGAGTCCCTCAAACCCACTTCTGAAGGCCTACTCTGAGAAATGAGTGATAAATACGTTAGTTTGGAGACAACGGGATGCAAAAAGTCAGTTTTTGCCATCATTTTTAATGTTTAACAACTCTCTGTGTTCTTTTAAGTTTGGTGAAGTCATTACGGTGTCTGATACTGTTAGCTTTAACGTCAAGCGCCGCGCTCGCATTCGCACCCCGGCTGCTGGATTGCAAAGGAACAGGAAGCAGCAAGGCAGGGCACAGGAAGTGGTTTGGGGAGTGCTAGTGTTGAGCGTGAGGTTACCTAGGTCCATACTCTTCGACTTGCGACTCATGATGATCTCCAGTTGAGAAGCATCGCTGTACTGTTTGGTCCGCTTTTCTGACATGCTCTGCCGGCCGAAGCCTTCCCTCTGAAACACGGCGTCCATATCTGCGTCTGGACTGAGTGTGCTGGGAGACAGGAGAAATATAAGCTTTCTTGTTATTAATTATTATACAATTAGATTGAAATTACTGAAATATTATGATATTAAATGGACAACATAAAAGGAACGTGCATGCATATAAACATACACACATAAAAATCAATCAATTAATCAATCAATCAAGTCTTTTTTTTATGAAAATATTAGCATGAAAAAACCTGCATGATAACAATAATAATAATAATAATATTTGTATTATTTATGAGACAATTTGATTGATACTCCTAAAATATTAATATACCAAATGATTGATATTAAAATCAATCAATCAATCAATCAATCAATCATGTCATTGTTGTTTTTATTTTTGTTTTTAATGAAAAATATTAGCATGAAAAACCTGCACAATGATGATGATAAACATAATAATACTAATAATAATACTACTAATAAGAATAATATTTGTATTTATTATACAATTTGATTGATACAAATAAAATATTATTATAGCAATCGACTGATAAACTAACAAACACACAAATAAATAAATAACCTGCCATTTATGTTTTATTTTTATTTTTATAGGGTTACTGAAAACTGAATATACTACTACTATTACTACTACTAATAATAATGATACTAATAATAATAAACAACTTTTATTTTTGTTCTCACTGAAAAATGTTGGCAACCTGCATACTGACAATAATGATATCATCTTTTTATTATAGAATTTGATTGATATGACTAAAATATTAATATAATAAATGATTAATCAAGGAACAGAAAAAATAAATTAAATAACAAAATGGAAATTTGGATTTGAAGACAGATTGTATGAGATTAACACATGGCAGAGTTTTAGCAGTTTTTGTCCTTCAGTCCACATCTTCCCCAGCAGCTCAGTGTAAAGCACGCTGTTCCTCCAGCCTTGCGGCGACTGTGTCTAAACAATAAACAAGTCCTTGGATTAGAGCTCCATCACTCCCTACAGTTACAGCAGCTTCCAAACCCACGACAGAAACACATGCATGATGTATCATTCCTTCCTACTTCATAACAAACACACACTCTGTGTCCCTGAGAGAAAATAAGGACATGATGCATCTCAGACATGAGATCTGGAGACTGAAAGCAAGTGTTTCCAAACAGAAACAGAGTAAAAAGCAGCAAGAACAGCAGAGGCGGACTGGATAAAATGGAGGCCAAATGTAGTGATGCAGAGACTCACAACAGGACTGACAGAATGTTACACTAATGACCAGAGAAAACACACTGAGACTTTACCAACTTACTAAAAGACTCCTGAAAATCTGCCCTGAAATAAACTCTGGGTTTGAGCAACCTTCCTTCATTGATGTAAATACACAGACACCACCAGTCAACACAAGTTAAATAGTGACTGCTTCAGATCACGATGTAGAAATGTTTCTGGTCTTCAAACGTTCTTCAAAGAAGTTGTTTTGCACAGTTGTTTTCTAAAACAGTGATGATAACGACAGCAGTATTGTGCACAGAGATATGTGTTATTAAAACAATAAAAACATATATTCCTGATTTAGTAGAGAATTAATTGAGATGATTTATTAATAATAATAATAATAATAATAATAATAATAATAATAATAATAATAATAATATTATTATTATTATTATTATTATTATTATTATTAATTATTTCAATAAATAAATACAACTGTTTGATTGATTGTGTCCCTTTATTATTTGTAATAATTTATGTAATCATGATATATTATATTGTTTAATAATAATAATAATTATCATCATCATTATTATTATTATTATTATCATTAAAATAAATAAAACTGTTTGTTTGATTGATTGAGTCCCTTTATTATTTGTAATAATTTATGTAATCATGTTATATTATTTATTATATTGTTTAATAATAACAATAACAATAACAACAACAACAACAGCAATAATAATAATAATAATAATAATAATAATAATAATAATAATAATAATAATAATAATAATAATAATAATTATTATTATTATTATTATTATTACTATTACTATTATTATTGCTCTTGTTGTTGTTGATGATTAGTCCTAGTTTTTTTTTTTACTTAAAGTCCTAGAAATTGAATTGAATAATCAATACCACAAATGCATATATAACACATTCTAACAAAACTGGGTTATTAAAGATGTGGATGCAGCATCATGCAAAACAAAACAGTTACTGATGCCACTGTAGAAATAACCAGACATATTTTAGTCATGATTAATTAATTCTTCTTAATGTGCTTGAATGTTTATATTTAAAAATGCATGCATTATGTTCAGGCATAAAACTTTAAATAATAAAAAAAAAAAAGTTAATGTATTAATGTGAAAATCAGTGTTTGCATATCTTTACGATCTCTTAAGCAGAGTTTTAAAGTTTAAAAGACACGTGGGACTTGAGTTTCTCACTCACGATCAGAAACAGAGGTAGGCGGAGACGCCACAACTTTCCTTGGGATTATAAAATCCATTCGCTGTCCTCATTCCTGTGAGCCTCCTACTCACAAACATCATGCTCACATAAAACCTTTCCTTTTGTCCCCACTTTCCTCCTTAGTGTTTGAAGTCACGAACGCTTTCACTCAGAGTGAGTTTCTTACTGCAGAGCAACAGGAGCTCTGATGCAAATCTGAACTCTGAGAACAGCATGAGAGCAAAACAAGCTGTAAAGGATCTAAACGAAGTTCAGAGTAAAGAGACTGGATATGAGCGCTCTGGCCTCAGTATTAAAAACTGCTGTGATGTGATGCGTTTGCTCCACATGTTGATGTGTAGGATGTGTTTTATTGGTGAGGGCAGACGGGTGTGTTGTTGGTATTGATCCTGATGATGCTTGATTAGATGCATGACGCCTAGCAGATATCGACCTGATGAACGTAAACGGAGCGAGAGACAGAGAGCTCACCCTAAACTGAAGATAAGATCAATGCATTCTCTTTAGACACTCAATTCCATCCAAGCTCTCTTATAATTATTGTTGCTCTCTCTCTTCTAGCATATTAAACACTGCAACCCTTGACACACACACACACACACACACTGGTCTAAAAGTCTGATATACTTCATGTGAAACTAAAGACTGAACTGGTGTGAAGTGGTTTCAAACAAGAGCAGACCAAAACGGAGTTCATTTGGAGTTTGCACCAGCTGGTAAACACCCTCAAACTCTCATTGGTCTGAGGCGATTATGTAATAAGTGGGTGTGGCTCTGTGGCTCCGCCTTCTTTGATGTGGAAATCATCTCTGGTTCATTTCTTGTGTTTAGTCCGTCAATGCCAGACGTCCGCGAGTGAAAACACTGACAAGCTGATTTACAGTAGAAACTAAAGTTGTAAATTTAATTGAAAGCCACGCTCACAGTTTTTCATGTTTAATACTGTAAAGCTGCTTGCTTTAAAGCACTCTATTGTATAAAGTGCTATAAATAAAAGTGATGTGACTTAATGGATTACCAAACTGCAAACATGGTGCAAACATCCACATTGCTATGCTTAACTGCCGTTTTACTCCTTTATTTTTTATTTTAATTTCATTTTATTTTGTTTTGTTCATTTTGAAAAAAAGAGTTCAGCCAGAAATGTTGTCCATTTCACTTTTTCATTCTGTGGAACACAAAGTAATGCACTTACAACAAATGGACAAATGGGAAAAACTAAATCGAATGGAAAATGGAAAAGTTATGAAAAAATCGTCAGTTGTAATCCATGCAACTTGTGCTTAATATTGCAACTCTTCAGGGGTCATATGATAACTTTGTGTGAGTTTTCTATCAATAATGACTTTATTTAATTTTATCTACCATTATGTTAAATAAGTTGACAGCACTTTCATTATAATAAAAGCCTGGATATTCTTAAAAAAAGACAGAAAGAATATAAAAGCACCATAATGATAGATAAAACTTTTTTGCATTACAGTAATACGAATTTGGAGGAGAAGAGTGCTCAATCATTCAAATAATATTATGGATTTAAAAAAAAAAAATCTTAATTGTCTCAAGCTTAGTTTTCTTTATAGTCTTTCTGAAAGAAAGCAAGTCACTTTAGAACAACCTCCAGGCTTCTGAGATGAACCTGAAGCCCAGTATGCTGGAGACTCCAGAGGGTGGAGTGTGAAGCACATCTGGGAGGTGTTCAGCACACACACAACGAGCTCGAGGAAGCTGCAATATGTTGAACATGCAGAAACAACAGCGCACCGCTGTGCAGTCTTAATATTCATATCCAACAGGGATCCATTAGCATTTGGGGAGAGGGGAACGTGTAATTAAAACAGTCGAGGAACATATGAACACACATGAGATATGACTTCATTCGCCTTTATGAGACACTGTACACCGACACATGCAGTTCTGTGCATCTCAGCTGTGTGCAAACACAAACTACTAATGCATACAAATGAACTTCTTAACACAAGTTAAATCACAAAAAGTCTCTGTCAACTATGGTGCGACCTGAGCGCTGCACACGAGCCGAGCGTCCAGACACTCCATTCTACTCCATCACACTCAATTAGGCCATTAGAGACACGTCCAATTAACTCTGGCCAGACTGCATCTCTGCTAATAACAAGAACCGACTGCCTTTAAACACACAACACCAAAACCAAAGACAAAACCGCTGGAAGCTAAAGAACAGAGGCCTGAAATGAAAAGGTTTGCTGTACGATTTGTCAGATGTTAATTAAATTCAGTCTGAATTAGGCAGAATTAAGTATCATTGAGATACTATTGTAGTTGCTATTATTACTATAAAAATGTTTTTACCTTTTCATTTTACTTTTAGTTGAGGTTATTGTGTATAGTCTATATACACAATGTAAAAATAAATAAATGAATGCATGAGTGATAAATAAATAAATTAGTGCTGTCAAACAATTAAATCGCATCCAAAAAAAAAAAAAAAATTGTTTACATAATATATGTGTGTACTGTGTAGATTTATTATGTATATATAGAGACACTCACATACAGCATATAGTTTGGAAATATTTACATGCATATATATTTATATTCTTATATTATATATAAATATATGTAATAAATAAACTTAACTTATATTTTTTCTTAAATATATACATGCATGGATTTGTATTTATATATACATAATAAATTTACACAGCACACACAGATATATTATGTAAACAAACAAAACTTATTTTGGATGTGATTAATCGTTTGACAGCACTAAAATAAATAAACAAACAAACAGAAGTTGGAAATAACACAAAGATTAAAAGATTATTTATGTTTTAAAAGAAAATGCTATTTAATGTTTTTTTTCTACTCCAAAATTCCATGTTAATTTAATGCTACTTGCTATTTCTTTGTTATTGTTTGTTAAAGTTTCTAGCAATTATTGAGTGAAAATTGTTTTTATTCTCTCTTTTTTTTAGTGTATTTTTTATTTTTATAAACTAAGTTTTAGTTATTTTAGTAACTAAATGAAAATGAGATATGTTGCTTTGGCAACTAGCTAAGTTTCTAAGTGTAAGTGTTTAATATTTAATTTGATTTAATTTAATTTTATATTTTAAATTAATTTTATTTATTTGTTTTAATTATTTACATTGATTTCATTTTGCATAAGATTCATTCAGTCAGTCAGTTAAAGTACTGAATCAAAGGTCAAAGCCAGGCAAAGAAGTAAAATGTTGAGCCACATTATAAATGCTATGACAGAGAGCTAAACTATTTTAAATGAATGTCTGAGACCATGAAATGAAGAAGATGAAATGAAATAAAATAAAATGAAATGAAGAGACCAATTTCATTTTTTGAAAGATTATTGCATTCATGTGAAAACACAACAAATTCCAATGTATTATACTGTACAGGACGTTAAAGAGGATGAGTGACATTCAAAGCTGTTAAAGTGAAGCTGATATAAGTTCACCTGTGACCGCACATCAGCTGAATTCTATATTAATGCACAAAGACGCTAATGCATTGCTTAGCAACTGTAAACAGCCTATAATAAAGCTTCATTCTTTACTGAACATCAGTTTTGTTTTGTTTTTTTTGTTTTTTTTTTAATATGGATAGCCATGTCCTAGCTATCTAATACGTACTGCAAAGTTATTTATATGTGCACATGTGTATATAATGCAAAAACATTAACAACATGCACTTACTATAGGATTAGGGTTTGGTTTAGTGTTAGTGCTTGTAATTATGCATAATTTACTGTTACTACTATAATAAATACATGTAACAAGAACACATTAAAGTGCTTTTTAATGTGTTTTTAAAATAAAATTTTTATTTTATTTTAGCTCAATGGTGAAATACTGTATGACCCAGGTTATGCAGAATTATCTTCCGTGCGTCGGCACGGCTTCAGCGCGGATGAATAAATTGTTTTGAAGGGTATGTGTGGCAGTCGTACCGTACTTCGCAATCACAGATTAGTCTACGTCTTGGAATATATGACCCAAATAAGAATTTTCACCGGATATTGTCATCTGAATGAGTAAGTAACAAGTCTGCCACTTTTGTTCTGACCAACTGAGGAAAAAAGCATTACAATAAAATCCGCTACCAATGGTAATTAAATCTAACGATCGGTTAGCTCATATCACATCATATTATTATTGTTATACTTTATTCTCAAATTATTAATGTTAACAACATCAGCATTGTGTGACTAGGAGTAAAGTGTGTATTAGCATGTAGATTTCAATTTCTGTACAGTCTAATATCTAATTGTCATGCCATTTGAATTTCATATTAAGAAATTATTTTAACCCAAAAAGCAAACTATGCTCCCTTCGAACTGTTTTTCGTTAAAATACAAATCCTGTGTAATCCCAGGCTATCTGTAATCAGAAGCACATTTAAAACTGAAATATAACTGAATTTCATTCACATGTGTTTCATAAACACATAATCCTTTCTGGATCACAATCCACCGTCAAAATGATTCATTTCATTATTCCAGCTGCTGTGAGAAAAGGCTATAAACGAGCCGCCACCTGCAGGATCCTCACATGCGATAGCTTAGTAGCCGAGAAAGCTTCATGTTTACAGACGTCCCATGCTCGAATTTCCAGCGAAAACCTACCTCGTACCACTCAAATGGGGCTAATGTAAGGCGATAGTTTTGAACACTGGCTGGTTATGTACTTGCTCAAATATTGATTTTGGATCATTTTTATCCAAAAAAAAGTTACGGACTGCAGCTTTAATTAATGATCGTTATTATACTGGCCACGAACATGCATGTACACTGGAATGGTTGCTTGTGGTTCTGCTCTAACTAGGTCACTTTATTAATGTTTGTGGTTTGGCCCTGCTAAAGAGCCATTTGTCTTGCGAGGAGCCCCACTAATGTGTTAATGAGAGATACGCTTCTGTGAGTGAACCCAGAAAACTGCTGTGAGACGCCATCCTTCATGACAGACAGAGAGAAAGAAAGATAGAAAGAGAAACATCAAAAAACAGGTAAGTTGGAGTTTAATAATAAATCCAGGCATGATATAGACTTTTTTAAATATTTGCAACCACAATACAAAGTCACAATACAAATTCCTTTTTTGTTGTCATTGTATTACAAATACATGACTAGAATTATGATTAGGAATGTCACTGTGTTTTTTTTTTACTCTTTGTTTTTTCATAACGTAAAAGTGTGTTTATATTTATGATAATATAATAATTGGTTTCTCAAATCATGATCAGCAATCACAATTTTTATTTTGAGGGGGGAAAAAAAGAAAATAGGACAGGACAGCGATTAATCATTTTTAAGAGTGTTCTAGAATTCACACTATATACATTTTAGTAAGTATCCCACAATGCAGTGTCTCTGACTTTATTCTTTATTTCCAATGTGGCAATGAACCATAAGCAATATCTGTTGTCATTTTTATTTTATCTGCGTGATGTTCCTGTGACAGCGCCCTCCAGTGGATGAGTAACATCTGGAGTCTTACATGTTTACTGTATGAATGCACAGCTTAGGCAATTAATCAGTGAGAGATATGCATGCGTCTTCTGCTAAATTAATTTTGTCATAAATCTGCATGAGAGTATAAAACAGAGAAAAGACAGTGGTGTGCTTATAAGGCCTCTTAGACATGAATAATTCAGACTAACCCGAGGCAGTGCTGTATCACACACTTCTGCCAGCTCTCTCTGTTTTGCGTGTGTGTGTGTGTGTGTGTGTGTGTGTGTGTGTGTGTGTGTGTGTGTGTGTGTGTGTGTGAGAGAGAGAGAGAGAGAGAATGACAGCACTGCTATGGCCTCAATCCATGATGACAAACATATGACATCACAGACAAAACACACAACATACAGTAAGTAAATTAATTCATTGAGAGAGAGAGAGAGGGAGAGAGAGAGAGAGAGAGAGAGAGAGAGAGAGAGAGAGAGAGAGAGAGAGAGAGAGAGAGAGAGAGAGAGAGAGAGAGAGAGAGAGAGAGAGAGAGAGACTGGGCCTGAAAGGTTTTGTGGGAAAGTGTGCAGAGAGAGAGTTTTCTCATGGGACTGGGAGAGAGATTGAAAGTGGACAGAAATGAATTGCTCAAGTCACTTGCTTTAGGAGCCTCTTTTAGCCTAAGGAGCGTGAACTGGGCCTAACACACACACACACACACACACACACACACACACACACACACACACACACACACACACACACACACACACACACACACACACACACACACACACACACACACACACACACACACTAAGGCAATGAACTACTGTATTCAGGACTGAACAGCACCAAACAGCTAAACGGTTCCCACAGTCAAAAAATGACTGTGATTTAATGGTAAAAAACTGTGAAAATGCTACAGTAAAAACATGTTAAATGGTTAACGGTAAGTTCCTGTAAAATTTACAGAAAAAAACGTAAATTGACGTTCCCAGATTTCCCTGCATTGCATTTCAAATTTTGTTTGAATTTGATGTTTTTTTCTTTGAAATAACTGTTTCTTCTAAGTTTTTTCTTATCAGTTATGTTTATTAGGGTTGTATGTTACATCTAATGTTGTTAAATGAATGTTTATTGCATATTTCAGTTTAATGAGTCTCACCATGATGGTGTTTAGTGTTTGTGTGAATGACACTGTGCACCTAATGTATATGTTATTATTTAAAAGCTGCTTGTGATGGGCTTTGGTTCATCATGTGACTTTCTCATCATCACCTGCATTTGGTGGTTATCAGTGTATTTCAAAGGTACAAAACAGATTTCAGTACTTCAATAGGTTGGTATATTAACATTATATCAGTTAATGAAATTACGGTATTTAACTGTAAATTTAAGTTAAAACCGTAAAACCTAACATGTTGATACCGTATTTTTTTACAGTAGAATTCCAGCAACCGTTTTTTTTACCGTAAATTTTACAGACCTTTTTTTTACAGTGTGGCCAATAAAGCATTCACACACAAGTAGAGTCTGCAGCATCTGAATAAATGATGAATAATGTGAGCAAAAAGAAAGAAAGAGGTCTAGTGTAACAGATAATGCATTTCTTTCTGTCTTTCTTTTGTGGAAAAGCTGTATTAATTAATGAATGAATGTATGAATAAAATGTTATATAATAATAATAATAATAATAATAATAATAATAAATAATAGTAATTTATCAACCATTTCCGTCAAATTAAGTCAAGTCACACTTGAAACTAACTTGTCAATTTTTCATATTAAAAAGGGTTTAATACAATGCATACCCTTACTGTAATAAAAAAAGCTTCAAAAGCTATCATACTAGCATATGAGAAATATTAGTGTTTGAATATAAACAACATTTTTATTTTTTTTTTCTGTGCTATCTGACCATATTAAAAGAACGTATTATATATTTATAACTACAGGTAGATCCATGCACTTATGTTATAAAAAAAATTTAAAAAAGATGTCCAGACTTTGTGCTGAGCTGCACAGACCGGATGCATTATTAAACACACATATACAAGACAGGATCTCCAAACACCGAGCTGAAGTCAAAACACTGATGGTGCTCCTGCTGGGACGTGACAGCTGTCACCAACACCATAAACACCACACCGCACGCACTTATCCAGCAGCGCTGTGTGCAAACATAACGGCTGTCACAGGCCAGATATCACAAAACATTAGCTGAGCTCAATCAATGAATGCCAAAGACTACAGCATTTTAATAACATATTCAAAATGACTCTGCACTCACTGTTTGAGCTTCAAGGAAACATTTTAGGGTTCAAAATGAGGTTTTGTTTTTGTAGTTTTGATGGGTTGATGTATTAGGTGAGGCGAGATGGCCGGTTTATTTCTTTATTTAGTGTCTATATAGTTTTTACTATTTTTATTTCAGTTTTAGTTTATGTTCAACAGCAAGTTAAACTAAATGAAAACATAAAAATAAAAACAAGTTTCCTTAGGCAACTCAGAAATAAGGTATGTTTTTAGTACTTAATTTCAGTTAATGTTTATTTTGTTACAAGATTTATTTATTTATTTAAGTTAACTATAATAACCCTGCTTTATTTATTAAGTACAACAATACAAACAATATTCTGTTATTTTTTAATATTACATTTTATTTAGAAAAAAATATATATTTTAATAGGTCTTCATCTAATGTGAATGGCCATCATTTTCCAAACTTACGACTGCGATTACTTCTTTATCTGCAGAAATATTACTGAGTGCACCTATATCTGGATGGAAATATATGATATAATTAATTCAACCCATTGATGTCCCGATGATTCTGCGGTAGGTGATAACGTTACCTTTCGTCCTGTATCTGGACATCTTTGGGCCAGGATCCTGGCATTTCTGTCACAAACCCCATGTCATCGTGGGAGCTGGATGATGATTGGTCAGACAAGCGGGCAGGAAGAACAGGTGGCCTATCATCTTCAATGATGACTGTGTCGTCCTGGGGCATATTCACAGTGGGGGACAGCTGGTAGTGACCTGAGACAGAGAGAGCATGTCAACATTACGCTGGAAAAACCCACAACTGTTTCTGAGATCAGTTTCACTAATCTTCAAATGACCGCAAAAGAGTGACTCAAATCCCTCGAAAAAGGTGTACAGTCAGATATGACCAAACTGTCCCATATAAACATTTATGTACTGCAAAAGCAACAATTACATTTGTGTCTGAAATCAAAACACAGATAGAAAAAAAGTCACTTACTGTAAGTCAACAATCCCTAAAAAATACACAAAGCAGACGGAGCGTAAACGAAGATGTTTGAGCAGAACAAAAAGCACATGTTCACAATTAAAATGAGGCATTTCCATCCAAACATGAACTTCTGGAGTTCCGCTGTGTTTCGTTCCAAGTGTATTTATTTCAACTATAAGTCATTTTGCAACTTTAGCAGCTTAAGAGCAATCAAATGTAATTGCTCCTAGACGAAAAAATAACCCTGGCGTCCACCCAGCAAAAATAATACTGAGATTGAGTTTCAGCGTGGCCCAGACAACAAAATACTCGAGCAGAAATAAATGAGTGTTTATGTGTTTTGAGTCGTTATGCCAAGTGCGCAACATCTGAAACTTGCAGCTTTAGCATGTTTAATGAACACTTCAAGATTGGTTGTGTGTTAAACATAGGTCACGTAGGGATTTTACCTAACAAAAAAAATAAATAAATAAATAAAATTGTAATTCAGGAGAGGTCAGACTCTAAAATATAAAAAATAAAATAAAATAATTAGGTAAAAATACATTTAAATAAAATAAATAAATAAGATAAGTTTAATCAAATACAATAAAATTATATATATAAATAAATAAATAAATGTAAACTAATCTAAACTAAAATAATAAAATAAAATCATGCATGTTTTTGGTTAAAATAAAAGAAAATACAATAATTTTAAAAAATAAAATAATAATAAATAAATAAGATCAGTTTAAAATATAATATAAAAATATTAACTAAACTAAACTAAAATAGTTGTGTACCATCATGCATGCTTTTAATAATAAAATACAAATAAATGAAATAATTAAAAAAAAATGAAATAGAAATAAACTAAAATAAAAGGCATTAAAATAAAAAAAATAAATAATAAATAAGATCAATTTAAAAATATAATATAAAAATATTAACTAATCTAAACTAAAATAATTGTGTACCATCATGCATACTTTTAATAATAAAATGAAAATAAAAAATAAAATAAAATAGTTTACCTCATTGTGCACCATCATGCACGCTCATCATGCAATTCTTATTGTTGACTGTCATTAGACACTGTAGCCTAGTGGTTAAATATCTACACCTGCTAACTGATACTTCATAACCTTTTGGGCAGATCACAAAATCACAAAAGCATTGTGTCCTTGTGGAAGTCAACTTTAGATCACTCCATGAGGGCTATTTCTGTTAATAAGTATATGTCATTTTGGATTAATCATCACCAAAATGACAAATCTGTAATTAGTAGAGTCCATTAGAGAAGCTTTGTCATGTCAATTTGGTGCACTGGCATCAGAGCGTGCATGGTAAAAGGCCTCTTGAAATGTATGAATTCATACACAGTCCTGAACGGTAAATTAACAGCATGAATCTTTAGGAAGTGAACAGAATTACAGCGCTGACCTGTGAGACTCAGCTTAACTTAGACTAATCAGACATGAAACAATCTGCTGCGCTAAACTTTCATCGTTAAATCATCAACATGTACACCTGACAAAACATTTCCAAATATTTACAAAGCTCAGCTTGAGTAACTTGAGGATGAGCAGCGTTTTCACTTGAGACGAGACATTTAAAGCCCGCTTCCAGCATCGCAGGAGTGAGATATGAAGACCGAGATCAAGAAACTATAAGGAGTTTCATTTGATTTCATCAACACGACTGACGAAACATTTAGAAAATGCGAAGCACTGGTGGCTCTGGAGCTCTCAAGGTCACCTGGACGTTTACAAGAAGCCTTGACGCTCCCGGAGGACAGGAGCCCCGCTGGAGATCCTCGAGAGGTTCCAGACCCCAGAGCCTCCATCTCTGAGCAATCACCCATAACGCTGGAGAAGCAGTTACCGAGCGGTTGCATCAGCGTATCAAAGACAGTCTCTCTCTGCAGTAAAGCCACAGTGAGCACTGGGTCAGGAAATACGGGAAACTTCTGTCTCTGGTGTGCAGATACTGTATCTACTGACGTACAAATGAATGCATGTGTGTGCGCAACTGTGAGAACTTGAATTTCACACTTGCTGAGGCGAGAAGACATTTATACATGTGTGTATACCAATATATTCATAGAAACATATGCACAGTCACGCTCAATAGCAGAAACTGCAAAAAAACACCCCCCCCCCAAAAAAAAACAAAAAAAAAAACAGCCAAATTCCAACACATGACTGCAATAACAAATACATAAACCGGAGGAGAAAAACAGTCGGATACCACTGGGCCAATGTAAAAAAACAAAAAAAAACAACAACAAATAAAAAAAATAAAATAATAAAATACAAATATTTACATAATATATGAGTGTAAATCTTAATCTACTTGTAATAATTATTTTATTAATTAATAATCATTATTTTCAAAAACATTTTAAATATATATTTCAATGATTTTTTTAACAAATATCATGCTGTATTAATTATAAATATCACTGTTTTTGCTTTTTTTTCTGCATCTTTCTGCAAGTGCACCAGTGAAGTTTAATTTGGCAGACAAAATTTTCCCAAATACGGTTATTTTTTATTTTTTCCCCCCAAGTAATAACTCAAAACTAAGTCAAGCTACTTTGAAGAAACTTAACTGAGAGTGAATAATTAAAATATATTTTTTGTTTCTTCATCATGATATCAGGACAGTACTATATCGCCTTGACATGTTTCACTTCATGCCTCAAAAATTTAAAAAATTTAATTAAATTAAATTGAATGAATGAACGAATGAACGAATGAAATACTTTACTTATTTAAACTTTAATTCAGAAACTGAAAAAAAAAACCATGCTGTTCATAGAAGAGTCAAAGATTAATAAAAGTAATTTAAATGCAAAAATGTACTTTTTTTCAAATGAATTAAAAAATGATTAACAAATCTGACCCTATAGCATATTAAATTTCCAGAAACTGCCAGTGACCAAGATTAAATTTACATGAAAAAAAGAAATAAAACTAAATAAAGAAAGGATCCATACACTTAAAAGTGGCAGGCTGTCCATGCAAGGTCATTTTTTGCTCATGCAGAACATGGTTTTAATTGGCTTTACTGCTGAATACAGTCATGTTCTTACATTAAATGAGGCCTTTCCTACGGGTTTTTTGACACAAGTGCTGACCTCCTCATACAAGGAGAGTTACTCTTGGCTATGCTAAATGGCGTAAAGACACCTATAGAAATAGCCACCGTGACACTGTGAAAAGGTGAAAGTCTTTAACATGGAAGATAAAAACGCTGCGACCACAATTCTGCTGCGGTCGACTAATTGGCCGAACGTTTTATTGAGATTATATCCCCCGTCCACCCACTTACGCTCATGATTTCATGGTGAATCATAAAAATCTGCCTAAAAACGGACCTCTTAATTGCAGGACAAGAAAAATAGCGAAGGCGTACTTGGCTTATTATACATTAGTCTCTGAGAAGAGAACAGGAAATCGGCAGCAGAGGAGTACAGAATTTCAATCGCCTGATTTCTAATGATTTTTGAAGGCACAATGAGGTACCTGCTCAGTAAGCAGTACCAAAAAAGCTCTGCTGGATGTCCTTGAGAGAGCTTTGTTCTGGAGGGAAGGTGTTAGTGACTGACAAATCCTGCTGACATCATCTCAACACCTTGTCTGGATGCATTATCCGGAGTGTGGATGAGAGTCGAGGCGCGATGTGAAGAGTCAGGTGGGTTAAAAGAAAGACTAATTGTCGCCGTCTTAGTGCTGATGTGGCCCCTACTTTGCAAAAAAGAACTTTATTACCCACACACACTGTTCCTCTAGAATCGGTTACGACAATATGCATCTGGCAATAAACATCATATAACGCAACCTAAACAGGATGCATTTTGTCTCACACTGGATGACCGAAGCAAAAACAAAAGACTGTTGCTTTACCCAAAAGAGCTTTCCTGACCAAACACATCATGCTTTTGTTTAATCGTGAAGATTGCTTGCATCCCGAGGACATTTGATTCAGGTCATAAAGGCTATCGTGTGCGGTCTTTCTCAGACCGTTGGGTCTCACGAAGAAACCGTTTGTGTTTGTAACTCTCTCTTCTGTTTAATCTGCACCGAATTCTGCTTGCAGGGCGCTGATGGCATGGTGATAGGCTACTGTTGTTTTCTATCATGCTGCGATCAAACAACCCCTCGCAGGGTCTCTCTTGCTACAACAAATAGGCCCCCCATGCTTGTTTGCTGGGCCTTGAATCAAGACATTGTGGGAATGGACTGATTGGCGTACAGAGCAGCGTTGGCCCCCCAAATCAGGGTTTGAACAAATAAACTTGAATGAAATCAGTTCCTCGATGGCGCATCCAGAATGACAGAGGGCAACAGATTTCCAGGATGCTCAACAGAGGGGAGCCGACTTTGAAAAATCACTCAAAAGCTCACTCATCGGGGGGAGCATAAAGGCTATCCTGCTCCTACTTGTATTTCTTGTACATCAAGTGCAAATAAAGCATAGGGTCAAACCTTAAAATAAAGCAACTCTAAGCTGCAACATACTGTAGGCTCATTGGAATTGCATGCTTCCAAATAAAATAAATAATAATAAAAAATAAAAAAAACGTACCTATACATATGAATCACTGCAGTTTCCAGTTGAAATGATTACTAGAGGCAGTAAAACTCAGACAACATTTATTCCTTTTCACACATGCGTATGATTTGCATGCTGCGTGATTTGAAAACTGACACTTTTGAACGTGTCGTCACATATTCAGCTTCATATGCATGAGTTTTCTAACTCTGTAGGTTTGCTTGGTAGCTCACGCGATACGGCGTTGCACTTGAGTGACGAAGAGCTTGGGTTTGAACCTCGTTAAACTACAGTTCAACAAAACAGCTCAAATCCGCATAAGGAAGTTGAAATAGCACGGTTGCATAAACAAATGTGTTTTTATATCAATTTTGCATTTTGCACTGGATGTTTCACTTTGAAACTGCCACGAAACGTGCAGTAAGGTACGCGATAATGGTGTTGGAGAAATGTGTTTAGAGGCATGTATTTCGAATGAGCCTGGGTTGCTAAGCTGCTAATACAAATAAAATGTAGCTGAAGAAACTGGTTGACCATCATGGTTTTTCTGGTGAAGCATGGTCGTCTTGATGGTCGAGCTAGTTGAGCTTGGGACAAAACCAGCATGGCAGCATCCAAAACATGACATGTGCCGATCACCAGAATGCTTTTCAAGATGAATGAGCTTCATAAGGTCCAAAATGTATCTTTATCCCACATTTTGAGCACAAATTGAAAGGACATGCCATTGGACTTCTTCAAGCAGATGGAAAATCATTAGCAAGCCCATACAGGCCAAGTTACCAGTTTCATTTATTTAGCTTATAGTGAGGCTTTTGATGAGCTGGTACACTGAGTTTATGTTTTTTCAAGAACGTCTAAATAAGGTCATTTGAAATCGGGGCTTCACCGAACAGGCATGAGGGAAATAAAGGTTTCAGTTTCCTTCAGTCACTGAAAAAAAACATAATTCAACTTTGTGTAATCCGGTAATCCAAAAAAAATGTTTAAATGAAAGAAATAGGCCAACATGTGGTATTAATCACAACCTCACATGTATTTAGGAACAAAGTCATCAACAATCAGTTCAACTTTTCCCAGAAGCAGGGAAGTGAGTGAAAGCCAAGTGTTTGTCATGAATGTCCATCCATAGTGACTTGCTGCGGTCCGCGGAAATCCAGAAGGTCATCAGGGAAATGAGGGTCTTTGATGCAGTATGTTTTTTTAGAATAAATCTTGCAAAAGTACAGCGCACAACTGACATTGTGTTGCATCATATGTGTTGGCAACATTAGCGCAGTCAACAATTGATTTGAGTTTGGTTACTTGAGAATGGTCTTATACTGTAAACACAGGAAATCATGAAAGGAATAGCCTCAGCCATTAAAACAACAAAGGACTGCATCTACTCCCTGCCAAAATAATACTAATTTAAAAATAATAATAATAATAAATGGTTTGTTGGTGTAAGCTGGTTTTAGGTGTTTTTAGTTTAGCTGGTCTCCCAGCCTGCCCATAATCCCTCTAAACCCAGCAAAAAAGATCAATACCACCACTTTGGAAGTCGCCAGAAGGTTGCAGGTTCCAAACCCACAATATTGTATGCAATGCAATGCAACTTGCTTCAGACAAAAGCATCTGTCAAATGCATAAACGTCGACTGGCAAAGGTTTGAGTACACCCTTCATCAACACATACTACATGACAAGTGCCCATGACCCCTCTAAAACTAGCAAAAAAAGATCAACCCTTTGATATAACTTGAAAGTTATAGGTTCGAAACCCACAAATGTTCTATCAATTATCAACTACTTTGAAAATTCAGATACTTTATCTCTTAGCTAATTAGTCGTAACCATACGTTGCTTCCATTAACAACGTTCAACACTGGGCTTTGAGAAGGTCATGGGTTCGATTCTCAGGAAAATGCAATAACTTATAATAAAACGGGTTCCTTGAATACAATGTAGGTTGCTTCAGATAAAAACATCTATCTGCCAAATGCATAACTGTCAATTACAGCACACCCCTGATTCATTAGGCTCGTATTATACTGGATATCATTTAGACTTGATCATTAATTTTAAGACACCATTATTACCGTAATCCCTCTTTAAACTCTTTAAAAACAATAAAAATTGTGAGTGAAAAGTAGACTCCCTAAGTAGCTTCCTCTGTCTTAATGAGACAGCTGAGCTAGTTTGTCTTTCATACATTTTGACAGTTTAGGGGCAATCACACAAACTTTCTCTGAGAAAGACCTAACTGAAATCCAGATGGGATGTTTAACAAAGCATCCTTTGTTTGGAGGAACCGAAGCACAACATTAGCTCAAGAAGTATGAAATATCACCCACAAGTGAATACACTATAATTTGTACAAGCAAAATCTAACTTCACTTGCCCTGGTTTTATAATCACGGCTGCATCGCACAACAAGAAAAGTTAAAAATCAGCTTTCACAAAGTCATGACCTGAAAAGTTTCCCCTTTCAGAAATTATAGCAAAAAAAAAAAAACTCCTTTCCTTTCAAAAGCATTAAACACGGCAAACCATTAAATACAGCTAAAAGCTAAACTGCTCCAAAAATAGTGTTCTTGGCCAGACTACAATCTTGCATTTAGGCCCCGTCCAAACTAGCGCAGTTGATGTGGATTTGAGGTCTTGTGTTCCTTGCTGCACGTGCCTGTGAAGCTCACGAGAACGGAGAGTGTCCCATTTGTCATTTTACAATTCAGAAAGGTGCTCATGAGCACCCTATATCCAAGATAGTGATATTATCCGATTTTTTTTTTTTTTTTTTAATTAATTAATTATTTGCATTTATATATATAGCCAAATTAAAATACCCAATGCAAGTACGGGTCAGGGGGATTCAATTTTTTTAATCATGTTATTGTTTTATAACTAATGACAGTGAATTAATGTGTTAATTGACAGGCCTATTATGCACACATGCATTGTTTTTGTGTGTGTGTGTAATACTCCAGAGGTCGTGTCCCGGAGCAGTGCATGGCACAGTAATATCACAGGTCACAGGCGGCCACAGCTTCTTGTTGTGCGAGTGATTCGGTATCCGTGGTCACTCTATAAGTCTGTTATCTCCCATCAACCCTCCTCCTGTTAGCATAACAGCTCTCATTATCCTGTAGTCTTCATCAGCAGATTAATACAGCGAGTGTGTTAATCTGACAGGCGCAGACAAACCACTTAAGGGAAGCCGAGGGAGACTGAGGAGGCGCTGTTAGCGTGATGCAATTCCCAGCATATCTCTGTCATTCTAGTTCTGGTACAGTGCCATTCACAAGAGAGCAGAGATCCATGGAGAAACATTCCTTGAGGAAAAGAAGGTCACAACATCGAGAGTCACACAGGGAAGTGACGAAAGAGTCAAATACTTACTAAAAGCTTCTCGTCTGATGTATCCATGTCTGTTTATAGATTATACATCTGCCCCTCTTATAGACTGAGCTAGAGAGCAAATCGGCTTTGGTGAGGAAATCAAATCTGGTTTGTCAAAAGTTCCGTGCTGTATTATAACTAGCTGTATTATAACTAGTAGTTACCTAGCTGGGGACTACTTTCAGGCGCTGCGTAATATCACTATCGCCAGATCCGGAGATCGGCTGAATGGATTCAAAAACGGCAAAACTCAACTTATTAACTCTGGGGGAGTTGGAGAATGAGCCTATTTCCAAAAAAAGTGGAGTGTTCCTTTAACATGGGTTAATAATAACAATTTAGGAAATAATATAATATAATAATTTAAACTTCTATAATTATTTTAATAGATTTTATTTTCATCTTTTTAAACAATTTATTCTTTTTTAAATCAATCCGAATCAAATAAAATTAGAATTAAAATTAGTGTAAAGAGATGAACTGAGTTAAATCCACTGAAATGCATATTTTGCCATCAAAGGTTTAGCTATAGAAAGTCCAGCTTGTTAAAACGTTGGGCTAACAAAATGAAAATGTTAGAAAGAAAATGACGATTGATCTTTTAGTTTGAATGTGCTGCTGCAACTGACTTGTTTTTTACAGTTTGCTGCAAAAACACAATCATTATCAAAACACATTTTTATATATATATATTCTAAAATGCTTGTGTAAAATAAAGTGAGAAAACGCCAGTTAAAAACATTAATGGCTTGTAAATAATCACAAAAGTGTCCAGCCATTAAAAAGTGAAGTGAATTTACTTTGCAAAGTTTTTCCTCCAGACTCTTCAGCTCCTGATGCTGACCACACATAACCACCATAAAACCCTTTCATCCCTTTGTTCAGTCCATTCTTTCATTAACAGGTTCTTTGCAAAACAGCACGTCCAGACGTAAACGACAGCTCCTCAATTTGCGACACAGTGTGACTTTCCTCAACCGGCTGGACTTTTAATTCGGACAAAATAGTGCTCACAGCGAGCACGGATGCTAATGCACCTCACATCAAAGAAATTACAGTCAAGAACTTGCTTATTTTTTGTACTTCTTTTAAAATAACTATCCATCCCTCAGATTCTTGGCCAAAGGAATGAGGAAAAGAGAAATGGACAAAGAAGGAAAAGCTCATTTGATTCAGTCCAAGACGTGTATCTGCCACCTGCTGCATTATACCTTGACAAGCAGCCTGTGTAGTAGAGAGGTGGATTCACACTGCCAGTTAGATTGATGTAAGGCTGAGTGTATATGCTACATCTTCACACAGTTTCACAGCCGCCAGCCCTTCCCACTGACAGCCACCGACAGCGCCGCCAATCAATCTGACTGACGGCGACTGCGGCCAATCAATGTGATGGCACTATACTGTCAGATTAATAGCCCCGCCCATCACTCTGCCTCACAGGCATGCTCTTTTATGTCTTTATATTAGAACAGATACTAAACAGAAAATGCATTAAGATAAAATATTACAAGATTATATTTCACAATTCATTCATTTACAACCTAATGTTTTTGTGGTAGAACAAACATCAGAGACGGCACATGAACAAACGAGTTTAACTTTGAAGCAGTTAAGTTTAATCACTAATGCAGCTCCAAAGACAAGCAACATTAGCTTTACTGTTAATTAGTTTTATGTTTGAGGAATAAAAGAAGTCTAAAGAAGATAATTAGCCCTGTGATATACGAGTTTCCAAAGCATTTTCCTCATGTTGGCGTCTCCCTCAGATGAATCAATTTTGTTGTAGCATTCCACATATTTGGATAAAAGTGCCTGTCAAATGACTAAATGCACTTTCAATATAAATATTAAACATATATAAAAACTGTCATCACACAGTTGCAACTGCAAGCCGAATCACTAGCCAAACTATAACACTATAACATACAATACTGATGTATCTTCAGCATTTAAACGTACAATAATGATGCACTGACGACACCTAAAACGTAAGTATGAACAAGTTACAAATGAATCCTTATGAACATTGAATTCGTGGCATTAATTTTATTATCATTGTATTCAGTTGTCATATCACTGGCATTATGTTTTTAATTGCATTATTAAATTGTTTACTCATTTACTTGAGAAATTATAACATTTCGCTCTGTACTGTAAAAAAAAAGAAAAAAGAAAAAAAGTTGAGCCAACTTAAAATTTGAAGGCAACCAGCTTCAGCAGATTTTTGAGTTTTCTCAACTTGTCGTTTTAAGTTTATACAACAAAAAATTTGAGAATCTCCCACAAAAATAAGTTGAGCAACTCAAAAATCTGCTGAAGCTGGTAAAAAAATAAAAATAAATAAATAAATATAAAAATTAAGTTTGCTTTTTTAGTGTGATTTCTGCTGCCAAATTGTTTTAAAGATTACAAAATGTTCAACAAGACTAAATTTTAAACCCTTATAAAGTGAATAACATTTCTGAAATCGTTTGACCATTACTTATTTACAAAAGAATCATAAAATGCACCAAAACGCAACATAATTACAAAAAGAATCAATTGAGATTGATTCAACTTCGGTTTAGAGGTAAGAGTGGGATTAGCGACTAAAAAAAAGAAATATCTTTTTAATGCCATATTGTTAATAAAATGGTTATTTTCCTGCACATTTCAGTCTAGTTTTATATATTTTTACATTCGCTATAAAATGGGTAGAGGTTTAGGTTTGGGGGTAGGTTAAGGGGTCTAACGATCAAAATCACTTATCGATTAAAATGATGAAAATGCATTGATACAAATGTCTTAATGATATAAAAGATTTGTAAACATTTGACATTTTTTAGCTAAAAATATATAGCAATTTGTACGTCTTAAACGTTGAAACACATCCAAATTGTACTTTCGGCATCAATAAAAACACACAAAATTGTGCGTTTTGTGCTTGTAAACGTTACGTACTGATACCTACGTATAAACAATGAGACCAGGCTGGGTATAGCACTAGTTATATTGTAGCTGAATTACACGACTTCTTGCTAACTAAAAGCTGACCAAAACCCCAAATCACTAACTAAATTACAAGCTAAACCACTAGTCAAAATCACAGACAAGCTATATTCCTAGCTAAAAGCTAACCAAATCCCAAACCCTATCGCTAGCCAAAACGCTAAATAAATCACAAGCTAAATTACTAGTCAAATCGCTAGCCGAATTACTAGACCTTACTGCAAGCTAAGTGGCAACTAAATCGTAAACTGAATCACTAGAAATTCCCTGCTAATAAAAATATGTTCTAAGAATGTTACTTCTGAAAATTCAAAAGTCCAGATTTTTAAATGTAAATAAATAATAAAAACAATGTCCAACTAAAATGTCGTTCCATGAAGGATGTATAAATAATGTGCTAATGTTTTGATAATGTTATTAAAGACCAACTAACTTTAAACAGACGTTCTATTAAGGTTCCTGGATGAAGGTTTATTCATAACTTTAAGACTCTGCCAGACACATTATGCTCTGAGAAGGCTTCCGGTTATCCGAACCACACGGACATACACACTTCACAGAGCAGTTTCTAAATGTCACAAATGACGACCTTAAAATTACCACCTTCACAAAATACAGTGGTGTTCATTTAATCCATAAAGTTTATAATGTTATTATGTATTATACATGTTAATCCAAAATATGGCTTATTTTTCTCGTTTTATCTTTTTTTTTTTTTTCAACCTGTTCAAAGGTACTGAAAATGATTTCGGGGACTCGGTCTAAATGACTGCTACACACTGAAATGTTCTGCCGCTATGATTACCTCAAGTGCACAAGGCATTCGCGACAGTAATGACTGTCATTCAGAGAGATTCATTCAGAATATTCCTCAGAATGTCTCTCCATGGGCAGAATATGGTTAGTGAGTCTCCAAGAAGCACCAGTCACAGAAACGTCGTTTTACACAAAGTACTATTAATGCACCCATATACGCCATTTTTTGGAGCGAGCCTTGGCCACAGTGCCTATTTATGCTGTTTAATGGGGCTAACCTTTCCCGTCACACACTTAGAGGCACTTCTCTCTGGAAATCAACAGTTGTGAAGGGCAAATTCAAATTGGTACACCACCTCCCCTTAAATGAAAGGAAAAAGTCCTGTGTGTCACTTTAACTGTGTTTAACGTGTTAAAGTAAAACTAAGAGCAACTTGAACTTACAAGGATACAAGAATCTAACATCTGCACAGCTGCTAACTCTAGAAAGTAGAAATATGGTATATGTGACAAAGAAACAAGGATTTTGTAATCTGAACAGCAGAACACCACATCTTTACATGGTTTGAAAACCAATTAAAATCAGATTTTTGGAAATTAATTTTAGTCTGAAAGGTCAGATCACATCTCGAATAGTATTTTTGAGTCATTCAGAGTGTGATTTGTCAAAACTGTCAATGCAAGTCAAACAAAATTATTTATTATTGTTATTATTTATTATTATTATGGTTTATACTTGCCACTATTTATTTATTTTTTTTATTTTTTTTACATTAATTTATGCAGGACCATTTGTAATTAAATAGTGATAAGTGTGTAAAAACAAACAAATAAATAAATAAATAAATCAGCATATCATTACGCCAACTGTTTGTTTGTTTGTTTGTTTGTTTGTTCAGGGCCATTTGTAATAAAAACAGTAACAGGTATAAATAAGGTATAAATAAACAGAGGCCAGATATACACCCTAAAATCGATCATTTCCTTTATCTTGTCTTTTTTTTTTTTAATAAGAAATCTTCTACCATTATGTCCATGAGCTCCTCTCTTTGTTGAACTTTATCTAGCCACATAAATTTTACCCATCAACTACCAGTTTATATTTATAGCACTTTATTCCTCTGAGTTTTCTCTCATTTCAGTCTGTTTTCAAGCTTTAAAGTTTCATTCCTCATCCCGGCCTGTCATAACAGGCATGCGAGACGACATTATCTCACTAACCTTGTAGCTCAAACCCTGCCATGTCTGCTCTTTCCTGAGTGACAGCAAATATGTCTGAAATGAGTTGTGGCTGCTGAAGACTATTTTCCTGACAGTGATGCAGCACGCTTTGTCAGTCAGGTCTCCACCTTGGTCCTTTAGAAAGCGACCTCTGACAAACGCGACAGAGTCCATACATCAGGGTCCGTCCTCATGTCCTGCAGTGCGTAAAGTTACGTGACAGACATTCTGTCATTCAGAACGTCAGCAATGGACCATTTAATGTGATGTGTTATTGTTGCATTTTTCATGTTTTTACAAACAAAAATAATGTGTCATGCAAGTGACTGACAAGTGGTGAAACAATCCTCAGGAGCATGGGGCGAGTTTATGAGATATATGACAACGTGTCAGGCCTACAACAGCTGAAGGGTGCCATCTTCCCTCAAGTAAACTTTCTCAAACTTTTGCCTTTTTACTTTCCTCCGGAGAAGATGTACAGCTAAACTCTCTGAAGTGCTGCATTTTGAGAAGTTTTAGAGTGTGTCTGCACTGGCGCTGGGGAAGAATCACTCCCATGCTTTTTGAAAGAAAGTGTCAATGCAAACATTTGTGCAAAGAAACTAGGACAGAATGAGAAGACAAAAAAAAGAGGTGTAAGACTAATAATGAAGAAACAAATAACTGCAACAAATACTCATTTGAAATATTATATTTAAATAATATAGGTATCACTGATATTTAAATTTAATAAAATTATTATTATTAATTATTATTATTATTATTATTATTATGCAAAAACACAAATACACATTATCTAAAACATTGAAGCTAATAAGTATCATTGCTACTGATAATAGAATAGTAATACCTATTAAATAAGCACCAGCAAAAACAACAACAACACTACTACTACTACTAATAATAATAATAATTTGATAAAACTACTATCCCCCATCATTTCATGTCCATACTGTCAACGAAAATGATGAAATAGGGCCAAAACAAAGAATAATAATTAAAAACGAGGGCTTAGCAGGTGCAATCGGCCATCAAACGCCTTTGTGCAGAATGAGACGTCATTGACTGACTCATTGTCACACTGCGATGGGAATGCATTGAGTATACAAGGTCAGAACAGGAGGATGAAGAAGAAACGGAGGGGTGAAAGAAAAGCAGGGGGATGAGGAGGAGGAAGAAGAGGGTTTGCGTCAGGTACTAAAGAGCTTATTGTTCAAGACTGAGTAGTCGATTGTGAAATGACAAGCATGACGGTGAAAGGATTGGTCTGCCGATTCCAATTGTCTGGCAGGACTAGAACTGGAGCTGAGTTTGAGAGAAATCAGGAATGACTTGAAAGAGTCATGCTGGATGAGACACGGGGCTTGAAAATGACATTAACCCCCATTTACAAAACCACAGGAGCATGCTGGGACTGGCTGGGCTGAGCCTGCGTGTGTCCGGCTGCTCATTCATCTGTGCATTTAAACCGTATATGTCAGGTGGAAACAGGTGGAAATGGAAACAGAAGGTCAGAGCGTACACTGACAGCGCGTGTGCATGAATCGTCTTGCACAGCATAAAAATAACTATTAAAATGCAGCCATTTTGACCAAGAACCATCCACTTAGGAAAAAAACCTTCAAAGCACATGTGAATTGACCCTTTTCCTTTTAATGACATATTTAATAAACCAGATATAGCCCTTTGAGCAAACAGGTGAGCTCAAGGACATCTAGTTCACTTGTTCAAGGCCGTGTGTCCAACAAAGTATTTTTTCTTAAAGGCTAGCATATTTTTTAAAATGGTTTTCAATGGGAGCACGGCATATTTAAATAAGACAGTGAGTGTCTATTTCACTTTGTGTGTGTGCTTTAGTTTTTTCTGAAAAATGTTCAGCTTTGGGTAAAAGGCAGTGCTCATCAATGTCACTTTTACCCAGGCGTCCAATCACAGTGAAAGAGGGGCGGGGCAAATATCACCAACCGTCACATTCTACTTCTACAACAATGGAGAAAGCCAAAATAGTACAGGTCTCCGAGTATCCATGTCCAGATGACATCTCCAGACTCTATAACAATATTAATATGAAAAACAATGCATTTGGTTCTAGCTAAACGCTGCCGCCTCCATTTTCATAAGAGCACCTGGCATTTTCAGCTGGATAAAAAAACGCTTTGATGGACACACAGCCTAAAAGCGTCTCAAACTGACCTCTTTAAAAGGATAGTTCAATCAAAAATGAAAATTTTGTCATCATCTACTCACCCTCAAGTTATTCCAAACCATTTTGTTTTGCATACTGTGGAAGTCAATGGCAACCAACAATTGTTTTGGTTCCCTGCATTGTTTTCAAAATATTGTATTTTGTGTTCAACAGAATAAATAAAGTCATACAGCTGCGGAACTACCTGTAAAAAGACCAACTATCCCATAAATATATGAAAAAATAAAATAAATGTTATAAACATCACTATCTTTGGCAAATCAATTAGATCTTCTTGGATCAACCTGGAAACTACCAGCGGACTGATAAAAGGCATTTACAACCTCCAGAACAAAAATAAAGATTGGAGTTAGCTGGTTTAAGAAAGCTCTGACCATTTTTGTGTGAAGAGACAGTGCCATCTGAGGACTATCATTTGAGTGTTTTTATCGGCTTACCCATCATTCTGCCCATCATGGTGGGTCGTGGGGTGTGGTTGTCATCCAGGCTCTCTCCGGGATACAGCGACTGAGAGATCCGTCGCTCATGTTCGTCTTGTGGAGAGTTCAGAGGCACAGGCGGGCTACCTGGAGCCTCCTGGGAAGGAAAGAAAAAAATACACGTCTTTATACTTGCTTAGTTTTCATCTTTTAGCTGCTACTTTTCTTGACCCTTTATGAAAAAGTTTTTCTTGCTTTAAGCACAAACGTCTCTAAATTTTGTCAGATGTAACAAAAACCACAGAACAAGTAGAATAAATTAATTTCTAACCCCACTAGTTTTGAACAATGAAGACGGTTGTTGCACAGCTTGTAGAGCACATCTTCAGTGTCTCCTCCCCAGGCGCTAGTGGTAATAGAGGAGTCACTGTGCTCTTTTGACTAGGCTGTTGGCGAGTGTGGTCTGATCTCAAGTCCTTTGTGAGCTCCCATGTCCTTTAGCATTACATATTTCCCTCATGGGGGCTCACACTGATCGTGAGAAGGTTGCACTTTCTCCCAAAGGAACTTCTCCTGAAGAAGGCTGTGTTGAGATGAGGGTCTGTGATATTCCTCTCCCATTCTTACCACCTGGGGTCTGGCAACTAGGAAGACCAAAGTCCAAGGTCTGTTTTTAAACACAGCTCTCTGAACATGGCAACAAGCCTCAAGGGAGCTTTGGGAATGTTTACAATGAAGCAAGGTATTTTATGTGCTTCAGCATGTGGTAAAGTGGTTACTAGGGTGTTGTCAATAGTTGCCAAGCATTTTCTTTCTTGCCCAAGTCATCCACCATTCTGCTTATCCATCCATCCATCCAACCAGCCATTTATCTATCTATTGTTCTACCTATCCATCTATTCATCATTCTACATTTTCATCCATAAGTAGCTGTTGGTGACCAATGGTGTTGCTACCGTAAGTCATTACAACCAAGCAATGCATTTTAGGTGCTTCAGAGTGTGGTAAAGTGGTTGCTAGGGTGTTCTTGATAGTTGCCAATCATTTTCTTACTGGCCCAAGTCAAAAGAGCCCACAACCAATTATCCTATGATTTTCTGAATTCTAGGCATGACTTAGGTCCCTCTTTGATCCTTCTCTCTATCTATCCATCCATCCTTCCTTCTACCTGTTCATCCACCCATCTATCCTTCTATACATCCATCCATTCATCCGTCCATCTACTTATCCATCATCCTTCTACCTATCCATCCATCCATCGTTCTGTCTATCCATTCATCCATCCATTGATTGATCGTTCTACTTTTACATTCATCCGTCCATCCATCCATCCATCCACTTATCCATCTATCCATCATCTTTTTACCTATCCATTCATCCATCCATCTTTCCGTCCATACTTATTCATCATCATTCTACCCATTCATCCATCCACCCATCCACCTACTTATCATATGTTCTACCTATCCATCCTTCCATCTACTCATCCCTCTATCCATCCTTGCTTCTATCCATCCATCATCATTCTAAATATCCATCCTTCCATCGTTCTACCAATCCATAGATCCATCATCATTCTACCCATCCATCTACTCAAACATCTATCCATCATCATTCCACATATCCCTCCATCTATCCATCCATCCATCTACTCATCCCTCTATCCATCCTTGCTTCTATCCATCCATCCATCATCATCCTAAATATCCATCCTTCCACCTATCCATAGATCCATCATCATTCTACCTATCCATCCATCTATCCATCCATCCATCCATCCATCCAATGTTCTACCTATACATCTATCTATCCATCTACTCATCCCTCTATCCATCCTTCCATCTTTCTACCTATCCATAGATCCATCATCATTCTACCTACCCATCCATCTATCCATCATCATTCCATCCATCCTTTCATCCATCCATAGGGTTTTCTTGATAGTTTCTAAATGTTTTCATACTGGTCTCTCTTTCACTATAGGTGTGTTAGATTTTTCACTTGATTTATAGTCCACCGGGAAAACATTACAAGTCTGATAGCTTAGAAACGTAGGTACACAATTCCATGTTCGTAACACAAATGGTACAGGACACATTGTGCATCAAGGTTAAATACTTGTAGGGTAGAGGTTTGTGCACATCTGTAACTTAAATGTTAGTAGTAATAACAGTGATCACTACGTTCCCAATCAAAAAGTTAAAATCTTTATTGTCATTGTAACATGTACAACGAAATTAAAGTGCATCACTCATGATCAACAACATATAAAAAAATATAAAATACATAACAAAAACATAGACATTTCTGACTATGAGAAAATACAAGTGCCTAAGAGTCAACTAGAGTCGAATAGAGAGAGAGTTGCTGGTAAACCAATGATTTGGGGTGAGATGAACGTCATGCTCTGATTAGCTAAGGATGGGGTTTGAGATATTAGTTAACGATCAGGTAAGCTGTGTGTGCCAAGATCATCTCTGTGGAATTTTCCCATACATACCAGAGGAGACATACTGTATGGAGGAATGAGTCTGATGTCTTTTGAGAATCCAGATTCATCCTGGACAGCAGGATGCAGATCACATAAGACATATCTTACTCAATCTGCTCAGTATGTCTGTGGCGCTGCGGTGGAGACAACAAATGCTGTATTCGGGAGGGAAACTACCAGACTGTTTAATATAGATGAGATGTTTAATGAAGTCTAGAGCTGCTGACTTATCTTGCTGGGCCTGATAAAACAGCACGCATAGAAAGGGTCAACGCAATTACAACTTCATCCGACGCAAGTGCCACGGGCAGCCTGACAATAAACCGCTCAGCCTGACTCTCCTCAATGAGCTTTTCATTACAAAACCAGGATTTGTTTTATGAACCTTTGTTGAAGTCTGACAGTCGTGACAGAATGAGAGGAAGATAAAAACGAGATGAGGAAGTATTTCTTAAAGAAAATAGAGGGTGATTGGTTGAAATGATCTGCTTGTTGGAGACACAGATCTTTAATGGCACAGTGTTTGGGAGGGAAGGGAGGTGAACAGTTATTATGAACCCATTTATTCTGCCTACTCGAAGCATAATCTCCTCTAATCTAGTGCTTTCTCAAACAGGATTAGCCATGTGTATTAAAACACTCTCTTCTAGTCAGTCTTCCTGTGAGGCTATGATTGGCAGTCTGCATGGCTAGTCTGTCCTGCATCTTTCATTCTACCTTTCATTCTCCATCATTTTACTTATTCTTCCTTCCATCCATCCATCCATCCATCCATTCAGAATTTTACCTACCCTTCTATCCTTCCATCCAGCCATCTACCCATCCATCATTCTAAATATACACCTATCATTTTATATATCCATCCATCCACCGTTCTACCTATCCATCTACCCATCCATATACCTATCCATTACATCTACCATTATTCATCCATCCATCCATCATTCTACCTACCTATCCATCTAACCATTGTCTGTCCGTCCGTCCAGCCATCCATCCATCCATCCATTCTTTTAACAATCCATCCATCCATCCATCCATCCATCCATCCATCCAATCATTCTACTAGTATATCCTTCAGAAAATACACAAATAAAAAAAAAAAAAACTAGTTATGGAACAAATGCAACAATTGAGCACTGTTCATTTTCATATTGTTCCCTTAACCATGATAAAATCACTATAATACACAACCTTGTATTCATATTTTACATTAAACACATCTCTCTGACCTTGGATGGCAGTGAGAATCTCCTTGTCTACATAGCAGCATCATAGAGTCATTCTAATCCTTTCTCAAACACACACACACACACACACACACACACACACACACACACACACACGCTTCCAGACTGGGCTGGCCTGGCCTCCTGATGCTGTTTATGAGGTCTTAATCCAGCGCCCCTCTCCCCCTCTCGGCCTGTAATTACAGGTCTTAAGCTGTCACATGCAGCCTCTGCTCTGTCCAGCTCTCTCTAGAGACCCAGACAGCCTCATTAGCCCTCTATATCACATCTCTCCAATCCCATTCTCTCCCTCTCCTGGCATTCATTTGCCCGGCTGTATAGAGAGCAGATGAACCCCTTTCTATGGCAGATCTGTTGTCCTCTCCCACATATTTTCAATCTATTTTTCAAGTGGATTATGACGGCTACAAGCACCCGAGGCTGTGCAGCTGTGGGTCGAACTGCTCAAATTTACCCTGTGAATACTGTGCTTTTGAGCCAGTGACAGTTTATTATGTGTCTCCATAATGGGTGAATTAATTCTCTCAGTGGTGAGCGTAAGGGCACTGAATGGGTACAACTGCTTTAGTTAAAGGAGCCAAATTCTACACATTTAAAGTCCACATATAATACAGCATTAGTAAAGGTTTCTTGCACCCAAAACGTTGTAATTTAGTTTTCCCTGACCATTTAGCATTAAAAAGGCTGTTTTTTTGTTACTGTACCTTTAGGAATTCTTTATGTAAGCGACCTTTCTTGTGATTGGCTGTGTGGGACCATTGCTTGAATACTGAACATTTGTTGATATGTAAATGCAGGCCGTCACATGATAAAGCACTCATGCCTGTGGCATCTACAGCATGACCGGAGGGAGGGGGATATGAACAGGTCAAAATGAGTTCTTTGTTAAAAGTATCACATTTTTGTATAAATTTCAGATACATACATTTATAATGTTTACATAATAACATACATACTATTTACAGATTTTGTATACATTCAGATTTAATTGAACATTTATGTGTTTTACATTAATGTATTTTATATTATTATAAAATTATATTTAGTTGTTATATTTTCCATTTTCATTTTAAGTTTAGTTAGCTTTAGTAATTCTGTTGTGTATTTTTACTGTTAGTTTGTACATATATATACATATATATATATATATATATATATATATATACATATATATATATATATATATATATATATATATATATATATATATATATACATATATATATATATATATATATATATATATATATATATATATATATATATATATATATATATAAATAAATATTGATTAAAAATATTCACAAAAACTACAATAGCATTTCAATGATAATAAAATAACACTCATATTATACACTTGCTTTATTTATACATTATAAACATTTAATAAACATAACATTTACATTTTTACAAATTTTTATACACTGTATTTTGATTATTTATATATTATTTTTTTGTAGGGAAAAGAGTGTGGAAATACATCAACATAGATATGTTATTATTATTATTACTACTACTTATTTAACTGCATTTAAAAAAAAAAAAAAAAAAAAAAAAGAGACATTTTTACCGACAACAAAGAGCAAATGAAAGCTACGCTGGTATCTTCTGTACACACTGTCTCTGTTCACCTTGTGAAGCGTGAGTGAGTCAGACTGAGTGGCTGTCGTGACACCTAATCTGCACAATGCCACTGTGCTTTAGTATGCTGCCCTTTCATTCAATCAATTACTTTCTCAGGTGCACCAATTGAGTTTCCCTGCTGAGCTGTAAGTGGATTACAGAGAGCGTCTTCATTCGGAGCCGGGCTTCTGCTCCCTGGACACCTGCAGTCAAACAAACCTGCCTCGTACACACACCCAGCCTTTCCTATTTCCAATTTCTTTGTGGCACAAAACTACATTTCCCATGATGCCTCTGTCCTCCTCATGAATCCCAGTCATAGTGATATGACATCAGTAAGTCACCGTGAGCTCATGTCATAGAGGTCCATCAGAGAGTAAATAAACTAATGAAGTACAGATCCAGAAGTCCTTCTCTTATTGCCTGGCGCGTGTGGATGCGTCCCATCATGCCCCGCTTCGCCCCGTGGAGCGGCAGTCTGGCTCAACGCTAATAAAACCATAATTTAGCAGTCAGGCTGATTGATAGCTCTCTCAAGACACAATCGATCAGACCCTCATTTCAGCAGGACGGTTTTCTGTAGCCAGCATGCCACTTCCTTCCTGATGTCAGCTCTCATGAACGTCATGTGGACACAAACCACATGTGTTGTTTTTATGCACAGGAGGCACTTTAGCAGTAAAAAAAAAAATCAAGATTCACTGTTGTCCATAATTGGATGAAGTCTGATAAGAATACTAATGAATTAGAGTCTGAAATTTCCATTACTAAAACAGAGAGTATTTATTTTGGCACTCGTATTAACTGGCTACAGCACTGAAAAATTACTACTTATTGTGTTTTATACTGATATTTTTGCTGGACTAAACAGAACATTAGAAACAGCTCTGATATTAACAGTTTAATACAGCGATATTGTATCTTAAGTATAAAAGTAAACTTTGTCTTGATGTACTGGCAGATTTTGCACTTCTTTACACAGAATAATTCACCACTAAAAAAAAAAATTGCTGTAAATGTGCTCACCCTTAGGCTCTTAGGATGAGTTTGTTTCTTCATCAGATTTGGGGAAATGTAGCATTGCATCAGTGTCTCAGCAATGGATGCTCTGCAGTGAATGGGTGCCGTCAGAATGAGAGTCCAAACAGCTGATAAAAACATCACAATAATCCACACCACTCCAGTCCATCAGGTAATGTCTTGAGAAGCCAAAAACTGAGTGTTCGTAAGAAACAAATCCATCATTAAGACATATTTCACTTCAAATTATGGCTTCTGGCCAAAATATGAGTCCATAATCCATAATAACGCTTCCTCCAATGAAAAAGTCTATCTACTGTTGGCTCTCACACAAAAATCCACCCACATATTTGTTTAGAGCTGTTTTGTCTTGTAAACAGTGCTTGATCTGTGCAGATTTCTCTCCTGATTCAGACCACATTATTATTATTTTTTTAAATAGAGAAAGCAGTATCATGGATTATAGACTTGTATTTTAGCTGGAAGCAAATTTTTTAAATTAAAACATCTTAATGATACATTTGTTTCTTACTAACATGTAGATTTTGGCTTTTCAAGACATTAACTAATGGACTGGAGTGGTGTGGATTACTTGTGGATTATTATGATGTTTTTATAATAATCAGAATTTTGTTTGACTCTCGTTCTGACGGCACCCATTCACTGCAGAGGATCCATTGGTGAGCAAGTGATCTAATGCTAAAATTTCTCCAAATCTGATGAAGAAACAGACTCATCTACATCTCGGATTTTTCACCAAATTTACTTTTTTGTTGGGCAAAAATCAGCCAGCTCAGTGACAAAAAAGTATTCATATCAAAACAGAACAAGTCTTAATATCTTATGCAGTGATGCTTCTCAGTAAATGTATCTTCCAGCTGCAAAACAGTGTCTCAGCTCAGTTATGCAGCAAAAACGCTGTCAGTATAAAAGCACAACGCAAGCATGTTGTTGCTTTGCTTACTCACTTCTTGTTCATATAGTGTAAACCAGGTTCAGCTGCTGTGATGTACTCTACATTTATCTGGCAATTAGAGCAGACTGCATCAAACATCTGCCAGGTTACTATACACCTCCACTGAGACTAATCTACAGAGTTCAAATAATCTGAACAAGGAGGAAATAATAGAAGATGCACTTCTAAGGATATATTAAATAGCACTTTTGTAAAACATCAAACTATCTTTGACTTGATGCAAATCCCATACTTTCAAAGAACGGAGCATCTCGGAGTGAGGACAGCGTGTGCATTTCTCTGCTCCCTGAAGGATTTCCAGCTATGTGCAATAACTTTGATTTCTCTTTGTAGAAAAAAGAAAGTATCCTCAAAGAAACCGTGAATAAAACAGTGGACCAGAGGGCCCTTCACAGTTCTTCAGACATAACTCATGAATATGCATGAAGCTGGGTGTGTTATATGCAAATCCACACTTTGAGTCAGGAAAAAGTAAGAAAAAATACACTTACACTGAATATTAAAATCCAGTCTCGATAAAATATAGTGTTATTAAATGTACATTGTTGTTTATAGCAAAAAAAAAAAAAAAAAAAAAGTTTCAAAGATCATAAAATGGCATTTGAATGGCAATATTATGTGCAATATTGATAAAGTTAATAAACAAAAAAATAAAATAATAGTAATGTAATAGTAATTATATATGTCTATATTTTGTCTATTATTATTATGACTAATGTAGACAATTGATTAATGTTTATACTGTATATGCTTAGGCATTTCAGCATTTTTTTTCTATTCACCAAAAATAAATTTATTTATATATATATATATATATATATATATATATATATATATATATATATATATATATATATATATATATATATATATATAATTGAAATTAAAAATTAAAAGTAATTAATTCATTTAAATAAAACTGAATAATTTCTATTATGCTTTGATGTTTGCCATTTAAACAAAATAAAAGTAACCACATAATTCAAACAATTGAAAACTGTTTCATGATGTTTTCATTGTTTCTTTATGCCAAGGTCAGTTACTGGGTTACATTTCTGTTACTGTAAATAATAAATAATACAAAAACGATAAATAACATAAATAATACAAAAATGATAAATAGCATATAATAAAAGCTAAATAATATGTTTTAGCTCAATGATATTTTTGCACTGTAACATTGAACTTTTCCAGCTTTATGTCACAGACAGTTCCTGACTGAAGCGTAATGACAGCGCTGTGTCACAGACGAACACAAGACAGTTTAACAGCACACTAGAGGCGTGGAAAACTAATTGGACACACTCAATCCGGGGAAATGTATTCATTTCTCATTTCAATAATCCGGTGCTGATAGGCTCAGATGACGACCTTTATGAAGAGGAACATACGCTTCCAATTACCCACAATCCTCAGAGGCTGTCTTCGAACACTCTGGTGAACTTTGATAACTTCATACCAAACATTTATAAACGTAATAAGAATAGTAAGTGCGTTAAATACTGAAAGCTCCATTTCTGCTTAAAGTTTACTAAAACGAATATTGTTTTTGTCCCGTAATTTTACTGCGCCGGGGGTAAAACTCAAATGTCAAGCAACATAATAAGTTTTAAAGTATTTTAAGAAATTAATTGAATTCAAATGACTGCAAGACTTTTAATTGCCTGGGAACTTATGACCTTATATTAATAGAAACTGAAAGCCATCGATTGGAATCGCCGCCTCTCTGAAGCTCAGCCTCAATTATTGAACTGAAGAAGAAAACGCAATGACCAATAATACATTACATCATTATCTGGGTCACGACAATCCCTTATGAAGAACATCGCTGCTTCAATTACCAAAGGCAGTCTGAGAGATAGTCAAGATTCTCCGCTTCACTTCTCAATTTGAAACCCATTTCAGACAAGAGCGTTTCACTCAAGTCAGCGGCTGATTATTAAACCCTTCATTTACAGTTTGAGACTTTGGATCTACTGTAATTGTGACAAAATCAGGTCACTCTCTACATGGCAGGCCTTTCCCAGATCCATCTACGAGCCCAAAGAGAAAGTGCCTTCAGTCAGAAGCACAAACTGTTCAACTTTAAATCATGAAATGCCTTCCTAGACAACATTTTAAAGCATCATAGGTGCTCAAGAATCAAATGCTGCTCCAAAAGGTTGGAAGAAATAATGCTCCCTTCTAAGATGTCAAAATCTTAAGATGCATCATATGTATCTGAAGACAGCTGCATCTCATTAGCATTCGCACATATATTGACATAGTGACAGCAACTAACATTTAAACATGTACGCTCAGCTTTAGAAACATTAAAAAAAAAAATTCTCATAAATTTATATTTCTATAAAATAAATATAAATTATAATATATATATATTTTTTTTTTTACAATTAAGTAGTTTTTCTAACACTTTTCAACAACAGTGCAATTTTAACAATTTATATACTATTAAAATATTAATATTTCAAATTAGGTTTTATATTTATATTTTCAGTTTTCATTTTAATTGTAGTTATTTTGTCATGTGCTTTTGTCATCTATTTCAGTTTTAGTTACTTTAGTACTTGTTTCATCTCTAATTTTCTAAGGTTTTATCTATACTACTTAATTTCAGCTAAAAGCACTACTCAAAAATATATTTAAAAAAGTGTGTGTATATCTAAGTTTTTTAAGTTTTAAAGTGTGTCTCTATATATAATTAAGTAACAATTACATGATTCTAAAATTTGAAAGTTTAGACATTGGTAGAATGAACGAACGAACGAACGAACGAACGAACGAACGAACGAACGAACTCAAAATGAGTTGAATACAGCACCAGAAACTTCACAGAACAGAATAAAAAAAAGTTAAATGTGATGACACTGAGCATGTTTAATCATTAACTTCTTATTAAATACAATAAATTAAACCTATTAATCCAGTAAATTCAATATTTTAAAAGGATTCATGAAATGTGCTTCTAATATATATATGATTGACAGCGTAGGACATCGATTCACATTCAGGACAGGACTAGAGACAGAATGTGCTTCTCCCAAACATAATCGAGTACACACACACACACACACACACACACACACACACACAGGGCAGTGGACAGTGATGGATCTTATTCATTTTAATGCTGGCCTCTGTTTTCCTGCATTTGCTGTATGACAGTAGCAAAGCGCCGGCTGTCAGAGAAAGCAGCGCCGCACAATCTCTGATTCCTTCAGTGGCCCCTGCAATCTCTCACCATCATTCTCCTCTTCTTTCCACTTTCACTACTCTTTCCATCTCTCTTTTTTCTTATTTCAGCTTTCCCTCTCTCTGAATGCCATATCAAAGCGCAATTTATGGCGTATGTTGGTACACAGCGGGAGCCCGGCTGCACTTCAAAGTTGGATGAAAAGGATGAAAGCAACCGTCCTCATCCTCGTTTGACAGACAGATAAGAGCGACCTTGAGCCCGGGCGCTCCTGAAGGCGACGGGTGACCTTGGTTGGGACGAGCGAGAGAGGATAGATGGGACGTGTGTGTGTGCGCGCGTGTGTGTGTGAGGGGACAGAAGTCAGCGTGAGGTCTGCTGCTCTCAAACGGGTCCAATCAGCTCCACACAGCCGCTAATAAAGGCTGATCTGAGCGCAGCGGTGGACTCTTGGTGTGTGTCGCGCGTTTCTGTGTAGTATCCGAGAATGATTACAAAAGACATTATATTTTCGTCAGGTTGTGAGTTTGCACAAAGAGACAGACTGGGTAGAAAAGGTACTCCAGAGACTATTTCTTCTCTCTGTTGTGTTGTCTTCACTGGATGCTTGCAAATACAAATACAGCACGAGCGGTGCAGAAAGATTCACCAACAAACGAGGCTGCCTACACTGTACAAGAAAAACATTGAGCCAACTTAAAATTAAGGCAACCAGCTTCAGCAGATTTTCTCAACTTCACATTTTAAGTTTATACAACAAAAATTTGAGAATCTCCCACAAAAATAAGTTGAGCAAAAATCTGCTGAAGCTGGCTGCCTTAAAATTTTAAGTTGGCTCAACTTATTTTTATTAGTTTTTTTTACTGTGTATATATATATGAGTGAAGGCTACGATGAATAGCAATGTGTAAGATGAGTTTTCATGCGTTTTAAATGCATAAAATGTGTTTTCTAACCCTCTGTAATTTATGTGACTTATTTTAGAATGTTTCACATTCTTATATCACATCAAGCTTTTACATAGGACGCTTTTTACTACTCGCAATTTACTAGTCGGATTTAACAGTGAATTCACCCAATTCTCCTGAAGTGAGTGGCAGTAAGCCAAAAATAATATACAATAAATGATTATTATTTTTTTTTTCCTACACAATGTATGTTTGACAATGTACTTCCATATACATGTACTTCCAAGTATACACTGCCATTCAAAAGTCTGAGGTCAGTAACTTTGTTTATTTAGTAAACTTAACTTGTTTGTTTATTTATTTATTTTTAGTTATTTCTTTTTTATTTGACAGAAATTCTTATTTTTATTCAGCATGGATATATTAAATTGTAAAGACATTTAAAATGTTACAAAATATTTGTATTTCAAATAAATGCTTTTCATTGAACTTTCTGTTCATAAAAAAATCCTGAAAAAAACAAGTTTCCACAAAAAAATAAAATGAAGCAACACAACTGTTTTCAACATTGACAATAATCAGAAATAATCAAGTCAGCATATTAAAATGATTTCTGAAGGATCATGTGTCACTGAAGGCTGGAGAGACAAATTCAGCTTTGATCACAGGAATAAATTACATTTTACGATGAATTCAGAGAGTAAACAGTTCATTTAAATTTTAATAATATTTCACAATATTACCGTTTTTACTGTATTTTTGATTAAATAAATGAGCAGAAGATCTAATGGACAAACCAATTAGTGAGTTTCCGGATTTCGTTTTAGCACAAATCTCAATAATGTAAATAAATTCAAACATTTCTCATCGAATAGAGCAAATGATCTGAGCTACAGGATCCACTTTCATTTCATAGCACTGTACTCTTACTGAAAGCCATTGCCTTGTTATTGTCTGTTTTTATTTCTCCCAATAAACTTTAAGAAAAAAACATCCGAGACACAGCTGATATCTACAAGAACCATAAAGGAGACTCTATTAAGTCCCTTGAGCTCTGAGCAACGCCATCCTCGACTCGAAGCGAGAGAGCACGGCCACAGACGCCAGCCGTCTCATTTCCATAAGCAGTCATCATTCTGAATATCATCTCCTCCTAAAGCAGCGCCTTCAAAGCGCCTGTCGTATATTCTTTAGAAAGATAAGTGTTAGATTACACTTTCAGATGTTACGACTCTGTGCGGGTAAAAAAAAAAAAAAAAAAAGAGCGAAACACAAACACACATCCAAAGGATTGCATTGGAGAAAGAGGAGGGATGGAGAAGACGGCATTTGAAGTTGATATTTGATATTTCATACTGCCATCTGTTATCAGTATAAATCAGCATGAGCATTTCAGCGGTCAAATTGCTTTCGATCGCAATCCGCCGCTCACACCCCCCGTGTCACTTTCTCTCTCTCTCCGTCTCCTGTGTCTGTCTGATAAGAACTACTCACTTTAATTCACTTTTTCTGCAGTCAAACTTCCCGGTCCGCACACACTACTCAACTCGGTCGGTCTGTCAGTCACTCAGACGGCCGCTGCGTTCATCTTTATGCAGTCGTTTTCATCAGAATTTAAGCACCTGCGCTAAACTATCGTCTGTTAGTTTATTGCATTGAAGTCTATGGCAGCCTCCAGAACCGTACGGGAAGAGCTGCTTGTCATTTTAGTGCAGCTCTCTCACCATCAACACTCTCACATCCGTAAAACCAACGGTTCTGCTTCATTACACAGAAAAACAAATGTAATTTCTACATTAAATAATTTAGCTCAGGCAATTTAAATAAGAGTAAATTCAATATTAGTACATTATATGGAATTGTTTGTTATTTTTACAAATATTGTTTAAGTAAATACCAACGTCATGATCCTGTTCCCAACTTCCCATCATGCACTTGGGCATGAATAATTAATAAGGTTTATTTTTTTTTTTTTTTTGCTGTTTTCGAGATGTATTTACACTGTTTTGTGGTTGCTTTTGTTGTTAGGTTAAATAACTTGCTGTTTTGTGACATCTGGAGTTAATTTTTTACTCAAAATGACCCATTCATACTCAAACACTCTTCACTGATTGTCACCGTCTTTGTGTATCATGTGCCAAGGATTCAGGTCTCTGTGTTCATTCAGTTAATAGCTATATTGAGTCAACATATTACCTTAAAATGAATAAGGAGCAGTCTACTTGCTTACATACGTGCTTGTAACTTAACCACATGCTTTATAGGCTTTTTTTCAGTGCTATGTTGTTTGAGTAAAGTTTACAAACTGTGACTGAGTGAAATGTACTCGAGTATTGCAGGGTAAACTTAAAATAATTAAGTAGAAATTACTCATCAAACTCTACCTGGCCACGTTAAATTTACTTATTTCCTTTACTAATTTTAGATAACTTAGTTAAGTAGATTTTACTTAATTCTGTATTTAAATTTTACTTAAAAAATATTCATGCAAAAACTTGCAAAAGAAAAATTAACTTCTTTTTTTTTCCAGTGTAGGTCACGCAGAGTTCAATCTTTTAATTTATGCCACACTACATTTCCCACCATTTAGTAAAATCAAAGCAACAAAAAATAAGAGACATAAACTAGTACACCCTTGTGAAAAATAAATTCTTTAAACTGATTAATTTTCTGGCACTTAATTGCATATTAATTGATTGCAACTAACTGCAATATTAAATGCAATTATCTGATCTTATGTCCCACTTTAAGTACACTGTATGTGTCATTTCATAATTATTTCTATTGTCTTTGAAATATGGTTAAAGTGTACTAACAAATGTACGGTAAACTAAAATATACTGTACTTTATTTAGCACATTTCAAATATATTAACATTACAATTAATACTAAATAACTACAGTTAACTTTTTAATCAAGTACTTTACATGTGCTTTAGTATATTAGTCAACACATCAAAATAAGTGTACTTCTTTAAAGCACGACAAACGATTATTCAAACTATTAGTTATAATGTACTTTAAATGTAAAACTTTTAATTTGATATGAGTAGAAAGTGCATGAAAGTGTGTCTCTAAGTACACTCGAGTGGTCTTTTGTTTCAGTAATATTATATTATCTGTAAGTACAGTTGAAAGTAGACATTTTCTTATAGAGCACACTACAACAGCACATTCAACACACTTCTTCTTCACAAGGGCATGTTGGGAATTCAAACCACAGTTTAGAGCCAAATAACACGATGTGCGGTTACAGACTGACCTCTCCCCTCCCTGCGACCCGCCGGGCCACGATCAGCTGAATCATGCCTCTCTTGTTGCCCTCGATCGACATGGACTTGCGGAGGGCCTCCATCGCTTCCTGATTAGTTTTCTCCAGTAGAGACTCTCCATTAACCGCTATCAGCTGGTCATTTATCCTCAGCCGGCCATCCTGTGATCGCACAAACAAGAGCATATTAAAAGTTACTTTGGAATATATGAACATTAAAAAAAAAGTATGAGTCTTGAGTCCCGTAGCCAATCAGAGAGCTGCTCCTCACCTTGCAGGCGGCTCCTCCAGTGATTATAGACTTGACGAAAATGCCCAGGTCAGCGTGGCTCTCTTTAGATCTATTGCCCTTGACGCTGACCCCTAACCCGGCCGATCCCGAGTCATTGAGAGGGATTTCAAACGTCATAAACTCCCGCGTTCCATCCGGGGTCAAAATTAAGTCGTCTTGCTCTTTCTAAAGAGATAAAGAATAGGTAAAATTATATTGAGGAGTTAAACATAGAAAGTGTATTTATTATTTAATTTTTTTTTTTTTCACAATTTAATATATATCTACAAATAAGTTACTCATTCCACCAAAGTATATGAACACTGTTTCTGTGGCGTTTTCCAAAGCAACCCAATCAGCCCAGAATAGCAGTCATTTAACCAATGGCATGAGTTTGGGGCGGGGATTTCTGTCTGTTTGACCAATGACAGGCAGGGAAAGTATGGAAGCTTGTTTCCGTCATGGTATTAAAAAAAAAAGAAAAAGAAAAGGTAATTGCGTTTTTTTCTCTCACAATTCAAACCTTATTCTCTCAATTCTGAGTAAAAAAAAAAAAAACAGAATTGTGAAATAAAGCTGTGTTTTGTTACCATCATGGCACATTTTTTTCCTCAAAATTCTGACTTTTTTATCCCCTAAATTGCAAGTTTGTAGCTCACAACCCCTAATTTTCTTCTCAGAATTCTGAGTTTCTATCTTGCTTAATTTAATTTAAATTCTGACATTACAGCTCACAATTATGTTTTTTTTTGCTTTTTTTTTCTCAAAATAGCCAAGAAAATGACTGAATTGTGAGATATAAACTCAAGAAAAAAGCCAGAATGGATTCATTCATTCATTGTTCCCCCTTTGCTGGAAACAAGCATCTATTGGAGAGTGTTTGGAGGATACCTTTTTGAAAACAATCATTTTGCAGATCCATTCTGTGACATAAGTGGTGTACAAAATGACATACCTCAGCTTTAATAAAAAACAAAAGTGCTAAAAGCTAAACATAACAAAAGGCATCAAATAAAAACAAAATTCTTAAAAAAAAAAAAAAAAATTGTCACTTTATAAAGGAAGGATGCTCACGGTAGTTAAATATGATACGTTTTAAACCATAATTTCAGCATATTTTCTGCCAGGGGAAGCAATAGTAATTTTAAACTACAAATACTCATCAAAAACATCATTAACTCAAAGCACATTAATAAAATGCCATTCAAGATTAACAAAATGAATATAATAATATGAACACAATAAGCACAGTTGAATTATAAAGCACTTTGAGAGGTGGGGAGAGATTAACAGAGCGGGATCACATGACTCATTAAACAGGATGTTTACAATGGTTACTATGGAGACCCGTAGAGTGGATGCTGTCCTGTTGTAAACACGGACAATCGAATCACAGTGCAGAATCAAACCCATCATATACAGGCACCTTGATGGGAGTAAGATCCAGAAATACATTTTCATATCACTATATATCATATTTGGACACTTTGTCGTTTCTAGCTGGTCAAGATCATCTTGATCACAGCTGACCAGCAAAAATCCAGCTACTGTGCTCCAAAATGAGCTTTTTTCCAGCAAGGAAGTCATTAAAAGGTGATTCACTGGGGAAAAATCCATTCTGTATAACACTTTTATACAAAGCAAAGGTAAAGTGTTTTAAGAAAGGTTCAGCACACACACACACACACACACACACACACACACACACAGAGCTGAAGAATGCCAGGTGCTTGGCTTTAGTCCAGCTGCTGAGAGCAAAGAGGCTGGAGACGAGTTATAGAGATTCAGCCAAGCATTCAGGTGAGGCCCCTATCTCTCCCTCCTTTCATAATACACCTCACACACACACACACACACCATCATCCCGTGCACGAGCAGTTGCTATGGCAACACAGGTGTCTCTCAGCAGACAACAGCAGCTCTCAGGTTGAGAACCAACATCCAGGTGAAGGTGGCGGGAAGAACACACGCTGCGGCGTCATCCGCGGGCGCTAACGCAGCGTTCACGCGTGTGATTTTCACCCAGTCATTTAGTTCCTGTCACAGCGTCAACAAGTACGCAAGAGGACCGCAGTCTTTCGGACTGACACAATGAAGAGCCTCTCATCAGCTCGCTCTCGGTCCCCTAGAGAGGCCCGGCGGCCGGAACTGATATGCATTATGGATAGAAACATGGAAAAGACATCTTTCTGAGTTTTACTCCAATTCTCGGCTTTGACAGATAACACAGTTGTGTCGGTTGTTCCGTGGCAACCGAGAAATAACATGTCGAGCACTTGAAGGAGTTTCCAGAGCTGTCGGTAAAGACACGGAGCCTCATCAATTACAGCCTTATTTTGCTGAGCGGGTTATTTAGAGGAGTTCAGATATATAATAATAATCAGAGACTGTACTTATGCTTGGGGAAACTACAACACCACATTTCTATAAGAATGTGCAGTGATAAATCAAAAGGAAGAGAAAAGGTTCCAGATTATATCCATCAAATCAATCAAAAGTGAAACTGATAGACAACATCCACAAATGATCAAATTCAGTTATCTATCAGCCTTGTCATAACCAAACAGCAAACACAACCAAACTAATAACTGATGATTCAGATCATTTTAAAACACTTTTATCATTTTCTTAAGAAACATGAGTGCTGCTTGTCTGATGCCATGACAAAGCAAGAGTGTAAGTTTAATAAGGTTTGGAATTGATAAAAAAAAAAAAAAAAAGAGAGCAAAGCAAAGCAAAACAAAACAAAAAATAAAAATAAAAATAAAGCAAAGATAAAGCAAATAAAGCAAAATAAAACAAAGAAAAGAAAGCAAAACAAAAAGCAAAGAAAGCAAATCAAAACAAAACAAAGAAAGCAAAATAAAGCAAAGCAAAGGACAAAACGGAAGTAAATGAACAGACGTACAAAAGACTAATCATTTAAAAATCTATAAAACAAAAGAAACAACTAAAGAAAAAAGGAAACGATGAATGAGCAAACGATCTGTTTGTGAAAATAAACACACCTTTCCTCAATGAGTTGCATGAATGTAGATATTATTCATGCCAGTAGCATAAATGTGGGGCAAACTTAACTAATGGTACTTTGATATTCAGGATCGTTTTCACACCTGGCTCGTTTGGAGCATTTGTTTCTGAACCTGGCATGCTCGATTTGTTTCAGCATACATGAACACAGCAACTGCACCTGAATCCGCACCAAAAATATTCAGTCCGAGATCTCCTAAATAACTGTATTTACAAAGTAAATGATCTACAGGTCTCAGGTGTGATCAAATTAGCAAAATTTTGGAAAAAAGTTTGATTGTCCTTTGTCAATAGTGCAATGATGTATGAAGCACAGACAATGTCACTTTTAAACTAAGCAGCTTTCTGTTCTGCACACAACAAGGTGAATTTGAGCTACCAACTTGAAGCCGTTGCGAAATCTGCATGCATAAATATTTCAGTATACAAAGTAATTATGAAACAAGTACTTTACCTGCGCTACAGGTGGCTTAAAACCAAATTTCTCGGTCACACTAAGTCTAGTTTCAAGGATCCGTAAGCTGTGAGTCTGAAAATCTAAACGGCTCCAATTCTCTGGCCCCAAAGTCCCTGTGAAGTTTTATAGCATGCAACAGTTTGTTTGAAGATCTGAAACTTTGTTTCAAACAGCTGGTTCATTTTCACAAGCCTTCACAACACTGTACATTTCTTTCACACAGCAACAGACGAAAAATGCATGACTTTATAAAAGGTGCATCCAGCTCAACCTGGCCCATTGTGCTCGGGAGTAATTAATTCATTCATAAGCTGACTGGATGGTGTGCATTCATTACATGCTTTTGTTTCCAGAGTGAGCTTGAATTATACTGTCAGTGCACAGACAATGAAGAGAAGAGCCCACGAGAGATAAGACAGCGTCTGAAAACACAGAGAGAGAAGAGCAGACGTCTAGCATTCACTCCACTGGGACTTATAGACAGATTATACAGAAATAAAACAAGAAAGAAAGAAAGAAAATATGAGTGAATGATTGAAAGAAACAAAGAACAAACAAAAGTTTTAATAAAAGAAAAAAAATGATGTATCTAATGAAATAAACACTTTCAAAATAACTAAAAGAGAATGCACTGATGAATAAACAAACCAAAAACCCCTCAAAATTAACAATTAACAAAAAGAATGAACAAAGAAATCAGTGAACACAGAAAAAATAAATAAATAAAACAAACTAGAAGAAAACATAAATAAATAACCAAGTAACAAAAACAAACAAACATAGAAGCCTGTTTCTGCCACTGAATAAAAAATAAAAAATAAATAAAGTAATTACGACTTTTTATCTCACAATTACGACTTTTCTTCTAGCAATTGCGAGTTTGAATCTCATAATTCTGACTTTTTTTTCTCAGAATTATGAGATATAAACTTGCAAGATACTGTATAAACAATTCTGACTTCACTTCTGAGAAATGAAGTCAGAATTGTAATATAAACTCATAATTGCTAGACAAAAGTCAGAATTGCAAGTTTATATCTCAAAATTCTCAAAAAAAAAAAAAAGTCATAATTGTGAGATAAAAAGTAACTTTTTCTTTTTTTTTTTTTTTGTTCAGTAGCGGAAATGGGCTTCCATGAGAAACAGAACAAAAGTAAAAATGTAACAAATCATACATTTATGAAATAAACACTTTTAAAAGAAAAAATAATAATGAACAAACAAACATAGAAACAAAAATCAAAGGAAAAAACACCCTCAAAATAAACAAATAACAAAAAGAAACTGAATAGAAAACAAACAAGCTGAAGGACAAACAAATGTAACAAAAATGTATAAAAAATAAACAAATTAACAAACAAACAAAAGAAATAATAAACAACATATCGGAGAGAAGGAAGAAATGAAGGACTTAAAATATAAATGTTGCTCTCTAGACAAGAAAGAAATAACTAAAAGTTAAAAGTAAGCAAACCAAAAACAAAAGAAAAATAACAAAAAGAAAGAATGGACAAACAAATCAGTGAAGGCAGGAAAAGAGGAAATAGCAACAAAAACATTTAATGAAAAAACTTGAGAAAATGTAAACAATGGAAAGGAGGGAGGGAAGGGATGAAGAAAGTAAAATAGAGAAATGAAAATATAAATATTGCTCTCTATCTTCAAACTGCTGCCGAGGTTTGAAACAATTAGCATGGCTGAAACTTTCTCGCCCGAACGGGGCAACGACATAAAGGTCACTAGAAATGAATTTAAGAGGCTAAAAGAAATCAGTCAAGTATGTAATTGCAAAGAAGGCCTGTGCATGATAAGTATAGAAACATGAAATTTCTCACCACTGTTTCTTTGGCCCGCCACCTTCTGATAAAGACTGCATATTAAACACCTCCGACTAATGCACATTCAAGACTTTCAGGTACAATTAGACCCAAAGACCCGAGAAAGAGAGAGAGAGGAGATTAGATGAGACAGTCAAAGCTTCGAGAGGAAGCGAGGAGCAAAAGAACTGTGACAGCTCAGCACCTAAAGCGAAGGTGACACGAAGAGCTGGAGAATGAAGTTAAACACCTCATTTATACATATTTTTACAAGGAACCAAATTCCCAACACAAGGTCAAAAGAAGAAAGCGGAAAATGTCTGCAATGTCGCATGATAATGGTTAAACAGCCGATCGTGATTATTCTGCTCAAAAATACAATCTCGATTCTTCTCATTTTTAATTTGCTTTTTTTACATTTGAATCAAAATTATTGCACTTTCACATAAGCACAAATCAAAAGAACGTCAACTCGCACGGTTTGCTTACAGATTTAGTCGCTGTGAACAGTGTAATCGACGACATGCAAGATTTTGCTCAAATAACAGTCAGTTATCTTCCATTAAGCTATAAATAAATTATGACTTAAATTGACTTTTATGGATGACTATATCAGCTTAGCACATTGTGCATGTTGTATTTTAAACAATTTATCATGCAAAGTGCTTAAAAGGAATAAAATACAGATTAAATAATCGAATAAACATGTCTAGCTAAAATAATCTAAATAAGATTCAAAGCATGCAATAAACAAAATCATTTATTTTATTGGCATTGGGCTGGAATTTTTTCTGGGACCTGGCAACCCTGCATATTGCAGAGAGTGCGCCTGTGCATGGTTGCCAAGTTGGGAAGATTAAACCACTGATCAGAAACTGTATCGATTTATGAAAAATGCACTGATTGGAGGATTTAAACTCTTAAAATCTGACAACCACAACAGCATGTGGAGGCTTGTTCCCAATACAAGATGCAACAAAAAAATAAATAAATTCTATATAATATATGGATAAATAACCAGCAAGCAAATATTGTAGATGACAATGCTTAATAAATCAATATCAGCAGAAATCCTGACAACGATTAAAATACAGTGTCAGTGCCTTCAGTGTGCTGATCTTATTTTGATTATACTTAAGCTGACAATATGCCTACAGAGGATGTTGTGTTTTATAACAAGCCAATATTTGATCATTACCAGCATTGTGTTGTACATATAAACGCGTATGTGCTACAAGGACGGCATCGTAGTTGAGACCTAACTGTGCTTGACTACACCACATGCTCTCAGCAAGCTCTGCCTGTCCCAAAACTGCTCTAAACTAGCTTGTTTACCAGCGCTGTACAGCGGCAGAACAGCGACCGCTCCATATGAACAGCTAGGCTAATTGCTGTCACAGCTGAGAGAAAAAGTGCTAAACAAAAACAGGTGGCAGCTCAAAACTGTTTTGTGAAATGAAAAGAAAAAAAATGCTAGCAGAACTCTATTGTCTTCCAATGCACTTTGCGACATTAGGCTTAATTATGGAAGTGCTTGGCTTTCCCAATCTGCAGCCGCGCAAACTGGCACGTTTTAAATGCGGCCCATAAAAGCGCTCGTGAAAGGAACGGCTGCTCATCTGCAAACTGTGGGGAAAAGAGAGGGAGAGAAAGGGGAAAAACAAGGGAACGATTTCAGGGGAGTAAAAAGGGTTCGAACAAGCAATTGAACTTAAGCGTTCCAGTCTGGCTAATGGAGACGGGTGAGGTAATTTTCACAGTAGGGATGCCAGGCGTAGCGCTTAAAAAGAGAGCGACTCGCCATGTTGAACTATCTTAAAAAAAAAAAATACGGGCTCAGGATAGAGAGGAGATTGGGATGAGCGGTTAATGGATGTCGCATTTGCAGCTTGGGAGGTTTTCTGACCTGCTGTGTCAAAAACGGAGTTTATGCAGGTACCTTCAAGACATATGCATCTTTTTGAATTCTGATTGTAGTTTCAGACTTTAATACATGCCTGATTTTCTGTTCATTTACATAGTGATGTAGTTAGCTCCATGCAGCACTTTTTTTTATTTTACCTATATTAATTAATTAATGCCCACATTATTATTATTATTATGATTATTATAAAGTTGGCCAAAGTTAACACTACTACATGCTAATTAGCTAGCAAGCTATTTGTTTGTTGTCATGCATTGCCTGTCTAGGGAAAACTTCTGACAAAAATAGTGGAAAATAAAAAAAGACAAAGAAAAAATGTTTTGAGAGAGGAAAAGAAAACTAAAGAAAAAAAGGCAACAAAAGGAAAAAAACAAACAAACAAAAGATCTTACAAAAGAATAAAAAAATAAAATTATCAAATAAAAAAAGAAGACTAACAAAAGGAAATAATAAATTAATGAACAAACAAACAATAAAAAAAACTAACAAAAGAAATTCATGAATAAAAAAAAAAGAAATAATACTAACAAAAGAGAATAAATTAATGAACAAAGAAACTACTGAAAAACTACTAATGTAAAAAAATAAAAACTAAAGAACAAGCAAACAAAATTGGACAAATGATCACGTAATTAAAGAAAGAAAGAGAAAATTTTGCTCAATTTCACAATCAATCATATTAATTTGTATATTTAATACATATTTGTAATTATTTATATTATTTGATGTGGAGAACAAACAGAATAGTGATGCAAATTCATAAAATAATGCGTCACTTTTATGCCATGTTATTTTACCTAAATCATTCTGAATAAGTTTATATATTATACAAACCATATTCAGAACTTTCAAAGACTTCAAAAGTTTTTTGGGTTTTTTTCCCTCTCTTTTCTTTTCTCAATGAATAATAGCAGTGACTGCTTTAAGGGTCTTACACTACTACATTTTCTCGGCAGGTGTGAGAGAGCCAAAGTCCTAGTGAATGTGATAATTCATTCGCCGTTAAAAAACCCAGAAAGACTGCCAAGTTACAAATAGATCCTGATAGCTATCTTGGCTCAGAAACGGCTCCGTTCCCATGGTACAGAGCCCATTTTGCCGTCACGACATCTCCGATGAAACACTCTGGCCAACAGCTGCCAGCAAGAACAGCGACAGGACCGCAGGTCTCACACACGCAGACACTGTGCAGAATTACCTCACTGCAACTATCACAAAGCTTAAAGGCATAACATAACTTTGAAAGAAAGATAATTATATCAGAGCCACTCTTAGAGACTCAACATGAGCTCCTGAATAAACAGGAAACTTCATCTGAACGATTAGTCGTCGTCTTCTTAATCATTCCCAAAGGATCTGACTGTGGTGTGGAGACGGACGGGATGCGGTCAGGGTTATGACAGATGAAACCAACGAGCCGTAATCTAGGACAAAACCACGGAGACACACCCATTAAATAAGAAAGGGGCTAATTATCTTAATCAAGCGGGATGCCCTCCTGCCCAAGCTCACTTCCTCCGCTGGCCGTTGCTATGGAAACAGTCAAATGGGTTGATAACACAACAGATCTGGACATCATATGACACGCCAAACTCACATAAGAGCGTCATTTGTGCTTCAGGGGCGGCTCATCAGCAATCAGCACAGAACAACACCTGTCTGCAATCAACACATCCAACTACGAAACAGTCCACTAGGTTTAAATCACAGCTCTGGCAATTATTACAAACCTGGGCAGAGCTGTGGAAACGACATACACTTCAAAAAATTTAACTTAAAGGAACTTCTCCCCCGAAAAACTGCACATTTGCTGACAATATACTCACTTTCAGGCTGTCCAAGATTAGGATGAGTTTGTTTCTTCATCAGATTTGGAGAAATGTAGCATTACATCACTGACTCAGCAATGGATGCTCTGCAGTGAATGGGTGCCGTCAGAATGAGAGTCCAAACAGCTGATAACATCATCACAATAATCCACACCACTCCAGTCCAGCAGGTTACATCTTGTGAAGCAAAAGGCTGCATGTTTATAATAAACAAATTCATCTTTAAGACATATAAGACAACTGTCACTTCTGGATTAAATAAATTCGTAATCCATTATAATGTTCCTTCCAGTGAAAAAGTCCTGTTGCCTCTTACTGGGGGAAGCGCTATTATGGATTCGTATTTTAGCCAGAAGCGACCGTTTGAAATTAAAATTAAAATAAAATAATATAATGTCTTAATGATGCATTTGTTTGTTACAAACATGCAGCTTTCGTCTTCTCCAGATGTTAACTGATGGACTGGAGTGGTGTGGATTATTTTGATGATTTTATCAGCTGTTTGGACTCTCATTCTGACGGCACCCATTCACATCCATTGGTGAGCAAGTGATGGAATGCTACATTTGTGTATAAAAACGGTACACTACTGTTCTAGGCTGTATACTGCATACTATGTCATCATGAATTTTATTTTGCCTATTTGCATAGTTAATGGATATTGTTGTCTTTCTTGCACTTTTAGCTTTATAAATGCAATTAAATCAAGAGTGGAAGCGAATTCAAGTATTTTAAAATGCATTTCAAGTTAAGTTTTTTTTAACTTGATAATCACTATGAAACTCAAAACAGTGAGATGCACTGCAACAATCAAAAATGTCCATTTAACATTTGCATTTTGCATTTGTAATTAACCAATAGTGTAGATGAACACAAAATGTGTCCTGTGTGAACAGATCCTTTCAATGAAAACAAACAAAACATATAGATAGATCATGTACTGTGTACTGAGGATGCACATGGTATGTATACAGCATACTATAGTTCCTCAGTTCTCAAAAACAGTAGGTAGTATGCAATGCTGTCTGTGTTTTAAGGCTACCTTTGAATGATTGCTACAGCTCTCGGGCAATCAGAGGCACTTGTTGAGCACGAACAAACATACTTCCTTCTTCCCAGAGCTTACAAAAGAGCTCTCTCAACCATTCCCATCAAAACATCCAGCAATCTCTAATTTAACAACTCTAGTCTAGTCTCTAGTGTTCAGGTAACACGCTGATTTTATTTCTTCACCCTTTGAGTTACTAAACTTTCCCACATCCAGTGAACAGATTAAAAGCAAATATGGACGCATGGGGAAATAAATGTTGAAATCTGACCTTTCTGCTGGCACTAGAAAAGACAAGTGTGCAAGCGCGAGTGCACAAAGCGATTCTGAGAAACGAAGATATTATCTGCTGTGAATAATTGCGACCATTTGAGAAGAAACAAAAAGTTGGATTGTTGTTGTCATTTCCTAACAATTTAACATTCACAAATTCCTTCCAAACCACATTTAAAAATAGAAACGTTCTTCTGTGAGAGAAATTGGAACAAAACAACAATAACTCAATAACTTAGTTCTGAAAGAAGTTCAGAAAAAAACAACAGATTTTCAGATGACTGGCAAAACGGGCATCACTAGCGGGATATCAAGCCAACTCATCAGCCATATTAAAATAGAACCTGTCACACATTTGTCTGGATCTGGCCTCAATAGACACCATAAATCCAACTGTCAGTAGACATCAGCGTTCAAATTAATTGCGCAATTAAGATTCTCTTAGCTTGGCAGATCCAGCCTCTAATGGATCCGTGAAAAGTCTGAACTGGTCATGAAGAGGAATTTAATGTAGTGTTTAATTACTGTTCTGTGCCAAGCTGAAACGAGTTTCCCGTACACCCTGTCATCTGGACCGTTCTGGGAGATTTTGGATTGGACTGGTGCAGCCAAGAGCATTGATGAGTTGAAGTTATTGTATGTTTGAACAAGGCAACAGTCATGAGCATCAACTCCAGCTTGGAGAGAGCTCCAATTGACTACAGATGGGCGTATTATTTGAACATGAATACAAAAAGCTCATCGTCATTCATAGGGCTATTTTCAGGGAAGCTGAGCCAGAAAATGATGCATATGAAATAGTTTCAAGTGTACAAAAAAAGCTTTGAGATCAAGTTTTCCAAACAAACCAACCCGAAACCGCGAGAGATTTCATTCGAACCTGTCAAGTTTTCCATGAAAGAATTCAACAGGCTCATTGGAGACTTCCTGCAGTCAAGACTAGGGCTCTGCATTTTGGTAATTTGGGCTTATCAAGTGCTCTACAGATAAATCAGCCGCAAGTATTTGGGGTGAGCCATGAGTGCACCATTTTATATTGCCAATCTATGTACAATAGCATCAGATAGAGAATTAAGATTCACAAAAACTGTGAAAATGCTTCGAGAACCATGTTTTCTAGTCCATTCCTTGCAATTAGTCACATTGCATCTAGCAGGGATGTGCATAACTACATATTTTCAATATCGACTAGTTGCATGTTTGCCTAAATCAGGGGTGTCCAGCTCTGTTCCTGGAGATCTACCGTCCTGCAGAGTTCAACTCCAACCTTGATCAACTGAACCAACTAATTAGGATCTGAAGGAGCACTTGATAATTACAGACAGGTGTGTTTGATCAGGGTTGGAACTGAACTCTGCAGGAAGGTAGATCTCCAGGAACAGGGTTGGGCAGCCCTGGCCTAAACAAAGTCCACCTCATTAGTCAATTAGCTGAGTGTTGGACTACTAGTCTAGTAGTTAACCATGGCACACCCCACAATCTAGCTGCTTTCAAATGCAAGAATATGAGTGTTAAGCACAAAGGAAGTCACTATGCAGAGTGTCCATGTAAGTAAATTAATAAAGCAAACTGAAACAAAACAAAAGCAAATCAAAGCAAAACAAAACAAAAGCAAATCCAAACAAGGCATCCCCATGTGTCCATCCCCACTCAAGATGCTACCAGTTACTTGACTCAACACGCTAATGTCAATCAACACACCTTCATCTTTAGCTGAAGCTTTGGATGTAATTCCTATTCACTCTTGTTCCTTTGTTTTGTGTTGCTGATGTTTTCACAATGAGTTATGTATTTTGCGGAGGGAAGGAGGTGATATACAATCTCCGCTTATCGCTCTGGCTTCGCAGCGGTCGCAAACGCACGTAACTTCTGAGCGTTCTCAGCAGTGCCCGCTGGGAGATCAAAAGGAACGATAAATTGCGGCCGGTGCAGACCAGACAGCCGGCAGAAGAGCGTGGTGGGCTTTTTGTTTACACGATGGAATTGCTTGTGTGTGTGTTGTGTTGTTCTAATGCTCTCACGCCGCCGCTGGCCACATTAGTGTGCAGGATAATTGCGTTTTCTGACATGAATAATTCAGCAGCAGGCCTCGGAGTGTGTTCGTGAGTGTGTGTCTCACAGAAGTGGCAAGGTAAGATTTCATCAAGTGCAGGATGTCTGTCAAAACACGTTTGCTCCCTTGCCGCTGTTGTCAGTTCTCTTTTTTCCCGTCTTTTCTCCACAGTGGATTTTTTGATGGCTCCCTGAGATGCCTATCACATCTCTCATTCTTTCCCTCTCTCTCCATCTTCTGGCCTATCCGTCTCCCGCTGAGTCGCGCTCCCTCCCTCTCCTCCCAGATCCTCCCACTTTCATCATTTCTCCTATTCCTTCACCCGCACTGACTATCCAGCGCTCCTCTGACATCCTTTTTTCAGTTCTGAAGCACAAATGAATGGTTTATATTCAAGGCTCTCTTCCAATTTCTGAAATAAACAAACCTGATGCAAATATTAAGATGGCAAGGTGCTCCATAGTCTCAGACGTCACTGCCGTAGAGCGCCAACAGACTGTTTGAGGCCAATTTTATGCATGCGGCACACATAATGAAGCTCTTGCAAAATCCAATCTGATTAGCTTTGCACAAATCCTGAGCATTTGTGTATACAGGATTTTATTGAACTGCAGAAAACAAAGCCCTATTTACAAGTTTTCAGACTTCTTCAATGGCTCACTTCCAAAGATGAACTTGTTGATAGATTTGCCAACTTGTTCTCATTCCCAACTCGTCACATATTGACGCTTGCTCAGGATCCCTTGGCGTCACTTTAACGCACTGAGCGTAATTTTTTCAATGTGCAGGTTACTCCATTACCTCAGTTGTTTGCCTCGTGCGTCAGATCCAGACGCACTTAATTCTTTGCATGCATTTATAAAAGTAAGCACCTAACCACAACCACAACACTAATTCTCAACAATATATAACACGTTACAGAGCAGATAAAAGTACAGTCACAGAAATGTATTGCAAAACTAACCAGAAAACAGTATTAGTATTATAATCAACTTATGTTAAATTCCAAGTCTTATGAAGCCATACAATATCTTAATGTGAGGAACAGAGTGAAACTAAAGGTTTTAATCACTCAAAATTTTAACATTAACAAAGTCATATCTCATTCAAAAGATAAATCTTAACATTAACATGATGCAATCAGTCACAAAACACATAAGTTTTGATAAGTTTTGATGTGTTTGTGATTTTGGCTGGGGACGTTGCATTCCTCATGCAAGTTATTCATTTAGCGTGAGAAGTCATTGAAAGTTTGTAATTTTTTAATAAATTGTGACTATATGTTCATATGTCTGTTATATCCTTTGTTTTATATTGACAAATGGTAAGGTTTATGGGTAGCGCTTGGGTTAGGTGCTATCTAATTGGTGTAATGTAAGTTATGCAATTAAAATTACTGTAGATGTTTAAATTGAAAATCATACTATATGTCATAATGGCATTATACCCCGATATATGATTCCTTGGCAATATATTTCCAATGCCCTGTCTGTGTATAGATGTCAAAGGTATCTATTTGAAAGTAAGACCTAGAGTACCCTGCACGATGCTAAAGGGGTACGCAGTGCATTAAAAAGTGATGCCTGACCAACAAAAGTGAAAAGTGTCCTGACCAAGCGTCCACATGTGACGAGTTAGGAGTGAGAAAGTGTTGGATTTGCTGAGGTTCTGAGGTACAGAAAAAAAAAAAAAAATCCTTGGAAGAAACCAGGCTCAGATGGGCGATCAGTTCTCCTTTGGCCTAAGTGAATGCCAGAGGAGAACTGGTCACCGCTTCTGGTCCCCCATCTGAGCCTGGCTTCTCCCAAGGTTTTTTTTTCTCCATTACTGTCACCTGATGGAGTTTGGATTCCTTGCCACTGTCACCTTTTGGCTTGCTTAGCTGGGGCCTGAAAGACTCTTAGCTTTCAATAATTTATCGAAATGACCACAGTGACACCATCAGATGAGAAGAAAACTTGATATCGGTCGAGGTACGTCACACCGGCATTAGGTGGGAAAGCAAGGGTTGTAGTCTGTACAGCAAGGACTTCACTAAGACAGATCCAGAAAGGGTCAAATTTGTCAGCGAGTCTCAATCTACCTGTCAGGAGAAGCAAACCAAGCAACAACCGTTTAAAGATCAGTAATCTCGTGAGTATCTGACACTGACCATGACACAAAGTACTTTGAGTGCCACATGACCTATAATTGCACTCAACTAACACCAGCCCCTCAGCCACACTCCAAGGACAGCGCTTCATCGATTCCGGCTCAACAGTCTCTTTGGAGTTCACTGAACATGCCCGTGGTGCGGCCTCCTTCTCTCGCTTCTCGAGGGCGAGGGCCGGCCGGGGGCATCAAAGCTCATTTTTCTGCGGCTCCCTCAGGACCAGACTTCGGCTGTGAGCAAAGGTTAAAGCTGACGCCCCTATCAATAAGTCACTGCCTCTGCCAGCCCGCATTTGACGTTCGCGCTTTTGTAAAATGTCTGCAATTCCCTGGACGCCTCGGAGGCTAATCGTATGCGTGCAGATAAATGAAAATAAATAAATACGATCCCTCAGCACGTTAGTGGTTAGCATTGCTTGTTTTTATGTCCCGTTTCATAAAAAGGCCTCCGTTCTGTTACTTTCTCTCTTGAAGTCATTATAATAATTTGACGTTAATTGCGTTGTGCATTCGAATATCATAAAGCATAGACTAAGTACTTTGCTGTGTTGATTTATTAGACTGTAACCTGTCACTGCGGCAGAGTGTGTCACTCAGTCTTTTGATTTAGAACTTCCCCGATGATGCGTTAATAGTCTGGCACTGTGATTGGCTCACATGACAACGTTCCCATAGCATCATATTAAACCACCACGCTCTCTCTCCCTCACACAGACCTACAAAATAGCATCAATAACCCTCCGCTGTCCTCTCTCTCTCCACTTTATTTGCAATAACTGTCAGCAGTAGAGCGATGCGTTTGTAATCTGATTTTTATGAACATACTTGTATGGATTATTGAGATCCTTTAATGCCTGAATGGGGTGCGTTAAGAAGCCGAAGTCTCCTGAATGTTAATGTGACAATAAGAGTAATGAAGCGTCCAACAGTTTATCTCTTCCCTCGCTTTCTCTCTTCCCACCCCTGTCGTTCTGATGTCTTAAACTCCAAATTTTAAGGGGGAGTTGATGAGAAACGAGGTGGAGCGGGAGACTTGGTGAAACTGTGTCTTCATGATGGTGTCTTTAATCAAATCTTGCCGGAGCCAGAGAAAGGAAGTCAAACCTCATCTTCACCCGCTCTCAATCACCCCAAGCTTAAATAAGTCCAAAATCAATCAGCCTGCGTTTGAACTCTCTTCCGGGGATGTGTTTTTAAAGCCTCTATGAAGATGATGCACATCAAAACATGCTGGACTCTTCGATAGGTTTGGGAATGTACTTTAACTATGGTATTTTGTATCCTTTTAAGAGAAATAGCAGATTCCTAAACACTCTGCAATTGGCTGACAAAAACATAGTCCAACCCAGTCCCGTGGTGACCCCCCCCCCCATTTGAGTGTTAACAAGCAAAAATAAAAATGCTTATTTTTAGCTTATTTCTACAAGTCTCTTAAAGATTTAAAGTGATTCGTGTTTCATTGAACTCGTAAGTGCAATGCTGTACCGGGTGCGCTACAGAGCAAGTTTACTACATTAGAAAAGCCATATGGAATTGGTTATGCAATGCAAACATCAAACTGTATTAGTTTACAAATCATGTGCTATGGTATGGAGGTCATAACATAGTATTGTGCAAGGAACTGCATGAAATTAAGTCATCATTAATTGACAATCTGCCGCTGTAATCATAATTTGCATGAAAAAGAACAAAAGTTGTCTGTGTTTTACTGCCACTATTGTTCATTTCAGCTGGAAACTGCAGTGAAATGTGTGTAGGCCTGTTGGTACGTTTTTGAAGTTTTGAAAAAATAGAGACATGTTTTTGCAATTAGCCTGTGTCGACATAGTCCCGCTGAAAGCACACAATGTTGATTTTTAAAATTTTGATAGGAGACATGGTTGCCATCAAATACAGGTAGCCAGTACCTAAAAATGTAATTGGCTTTAACTAGTTATATACATGTGAACATTAACTAACTTGGACTATCTTGCTCAGCATGATTCTCTCCTTGACCTAAAAGAGCTACTGTAGAAGAAAACCTCTATGGTCAGCTTATGGTCAGCTCAAATTTGTCTTCAAATGCATTTTGCAACAAATCAAGCTTGCATAGTTAGAAGCATTAATATATCAGGGTTTAGACTTCAAAAAACCTTCCTGTCACCAACACTGCTAAGTGCAAAGGAGTAATTTTACTGATGCCGTAAACAACAGATCATTGAGATCTGTTCCCAATGGGAACCTTCAGCACTGGCTCAATACAGAAGCATCTTTATGGAATGCCGACCAAGAAAAAAAAAAAAAAATCTGCATACAAATGTCAAGGCAGCCTGGAGTTCATCTGCACTCCTGAATTATCTATTATGGAAATAATAATGACTTCAAAATGAGTTAAGGCGGGTGGCAGCTGCCTCTATGGCACACATGTGACCTAAATAAGCCAGAGGCAGGGAAAGAGTTGAAGAGGCCATTTCATGGTGCTATATGAACTCTGTGTGATATCGAGAGACCATTTATGGCTATTGTTAAGCCATTTTAAGATGGTTGCACATTTAGGTGTGTGTGTGGGAGTGCGAGTGTGACTCACCACTTCGCGGGGCAGGAAAGTGTCCTCTTGTCTGACGATGAGAAGACCTACAGTGCCTCCCATGGGAGTCGAGCGCAACAGAGCCACAACCTCCTCCTGAGTCTTACCATTCAGATCCACTCCGTTAACCTACAGCCACACGGCAGAAAACAGCAGAAACATGAAGATCTGACAGCAAAAGGCTCATTTTTTTGTCTTAACAACAAATCTATTTTTGTCAATGTATTTTTCGCCATTTTTTTTATTTTGTAAACCATATGCACTAAACCAAACACAAACATTTCTAAAACATTTTCTAAAATAATAAATAAGTATGCACACACAAATTTATTCACACGTTATTGTTTTATTATTTACATACTATTTTGTTTTATATATTTTCAGTTTTCATTTTAGTTTAGGTTTTAGTAATTTTGTTATTTGCATTTGTCATTTTTATTAGTTGTTTAATATATTTTCGATTTAAATCATTTTAATGCAGTTTTAGTTCTAGAAATTTTAGTACTTCAACTTATTTATATCAGTTAGCTGCAGGGTTATTATAGTTAACTAAAACTAAAACCATAAAATATATATATATATATATATATATATATATATATATATAAATTACTTGAAATAAATTAAACTTTATATAAAAAATAAAATAGAATAAAACTTATTTTATTTCAGCTAGTTGCCAATGCAATATTTTTAATTTTCATTTTGTGTAACTTGATCTACTAAAATTAAACTAAAACTGAAAATAATAATAATAATAAACTATATAGACAAAAACAAAGACTAATCAAATGTATAAAAAGTATATATATATATATATATATATATGCATACACACATACACATAATCATTGGTTGAAGAGGTTTGAACATCATATTAAAAAGCTTGACCTGTGCAAAAGTGCCACTGCTGTCAAATCTGACATTACAGAGTCATCTGAAAGCGTGTTTAATAAAGCAACAAATATAACCTGAATTATATTCCGTGTAATTATATCCGATCAAGCATTACAATTAATTGCAGTCGCATTATTGTGACCATGACAACAGGACGTACTGTCCTGATATTTCTATGGCAACATAAAGCCAAGGGGTGAAGCGAAAGCACTCTGAAAGGCCTCGACTCCATTAAAGCGATGAATCAGGGTTTGTTAAGCCAAATGGATGACGTTCTGGCTCCACGGTAGCATCTGGCATGAGAGCCTGCAGGTGTCCTGCTCCATTTCTAAATGAAATGGCCATTGTTGATTGGCTGTCACTGTAAATCAGCCATCAGCTAGAGTTCTTTTTGTCCATTCTCTTTTATTAACGTCATTTACCCTCCCAAACTAAAAAGGAAAGTGCTTTTCACAGGGGAGAGAGGAAAACAATGGGCATCTTGCCTCCGATAGACCAAGCAGAAGGGACTAAGGGCGGAAATCCTCCAGAAAACAAGAAGTCGTTGGACCTTCTGTATGATGCGCAAGATGTTTGTTAGGTTTTTAACATAAGAAAGGCATGGGAAAAGCAGTATATGGTGCTGAATGTTCAGGAAGCTGTGAACAGGAAGAGGAAGTGAAGGCCGTGTGATGTGACTCGTCACTCTCAACAGCTTCCAGGTTTTCTCACCTCGAGCAGCCGGTCTCCGGCCTTCAGACGGCCGTCCTGGATGGCGGCTCCACGCGGGAGGATGTTCTTCACATATATGGGGGCGGAAGCGCCAATCGGGACGTCTCTGGAGGTGATGCTGAAGCCCAAGCCCTCCGGACCTGCAACACCAAAATAACAAACAATACATGTGTAAATGAACCACAGAGTCTGTCTATAGACCAAACAATGACAGTCTGGGAGAATAATCTGACCTTTTTAAGTTGGAAAATGTCTTTTTTTTTACACCACGTTTTTATATTTATTTGTTTATTATTATTATTCTCTATATTTAATTTTATTTAAACTTTTCTTGAAAATGTGTTTTAAGAACTTCCAAAAGGCTTTTATTTTTATACTTTCAGTTTTCATTTTCACTTGATGTTGGTTTTAGTTTTAGTAGTTTTGTTATGTGTATAATATTATGTTTTTTTGTTTGTTTGTTTTTTCACAAGATTTGGAATATCTCATGGTTGGAAAGACTTTTTTTTCAGTTTCCATTTTAGTTTGGTTTAGTAATTTTATTATGTTTTTCTTTTTCAGAATTAAAAAAAAAATGTTATGTTTAGTTTTTAGATTTGTTTTTTTTACTTTAGTTTTCAATTTCATTTTAGTTTAAGTTTGTAATGTGATTTTGTCATTTTTATAATTTAATTCTGATTATTTTTTATTTCAGTTATATCATACAGCCATATAAAATCAACATCAATTTAAAATATATATCAAATAAATTAAATGTTTTAAATTTGTTTAGGATTTTTATTTTTATTTATATTATTTACTCTTATATGCTCAGAAAAAGCATATTTATTTATTATTATTATTATTATTATTTAGTTTTTTGAAAGAAGTATGATCACCAAGGCTGCATTTCTATTTTAATTAAAAAATAATAAATAGTATTACAGTTTCAAATAGCTGTTTTCTACATGAATGCGTTGTAAACTGTAATTTATTTCTGTGATGCGCAGCTGTATTTTCAGCATCATTACTGCAGTCTTCAGCGTCACATGATCTTCAGAAATCATAATAATATACTGATTTACTGCTCAACAAACATTTCTGATTATTATCAATGTTGAAAGCAGCTGTGCTGCCCGATATATTTGTGGAAATTGTGATGTATTTTATTTTTATTTTTAGAATTCTTTGATGAATAGAAAGTTCGAAAGAACAGCGTGTGTTTAAAGTAGAACTTATTTGTAACATTTTAAATGCCTTTACTGTCACTTTTGATCAATTTCATTGCTGAACAAAAGTATTAATTTCAAACGTGTTGCAAACGTTTCATGAATTCTATATTTGACAAGGATTGCATATCGTCCGCAGTAAAATTACAGTCCTGCTCAAGTCTACTGTATCTAATAACTAATCTGAAATCCATCAGATGTATATTTTAAGGTAGTCTTTTAAGGTTATAGAGGAAAAAAAAAACAGTGTTCCATGACCGCCTGTGTGCACAAATACAAATTACACAGGCAAAGCCCAAGCATATGGCAACACAGGCCACCCTAATTAAACGTTTCAAACCCATCTGTGTGCGCGGCACAACCGCAGCGTGACTTCAGATTTAGCCCCGTGCGTTTCAGCAGCACACGCTTTACAAATCTAGCGGGCCCAAACATGGCATGCTCGGGTCGTCACGCCAGCCCCTCCACAACGCACGCTGTAGACATTTGCTTTTCCTCATTCAGAAGCAGGCCAACTCCCTTCAAACCCAGGCTTTGAAGGGTCTTGATGTGCACATGCATCAGGCAAATTGAGCTTTACAGCTCGCCACAGACGTTAGTAAATCCTGGAAAATGTAGTTAGGGGCTCAGACGCGGGGTATGCGCAGCAATTTGCTCCCTGTCCACAAAATGACCTTTTTGGGAGTGCCAAATGAATACGAATAGGCAGATGCAGGAGAAGCACAGAGAAAGAGTAATGGTCGGGACACACAGGGATCAGTAAGGTTGACCTTATCATCCCAACAACAGCTGTAATGGTAAAAGAAAAGGCAGTGGGGGAGATAGAGAGACTGATAGGCCGGACACGTATTTTTATCTGGAGACACATTTGTAGCCCTCAGGACTGTCTGCGTTCGCTTATATCGTATCTAGGATATGTCGTGTTCATGGGTTGTGCCCGAAAAGGGAATTTTTCAACAGGTTAAATGCAAGTTATGCTCAATAAAACAACACTTGTGGCATAACAACAAATTTAGTTCAGCTTGTGCCTCTTTTAATAACGTAAATGAGGGACTTTTCAACGTTTCACAGGCAAAATCCATTCATTTCAATGGAAATCGGAGCAATATGGAACTTCACGAGGCGAAAATTTTACAACAGGTTTAAGTTAGTCATGTTGACAGAAAGCTGCTTGGTTTAAAAGTGATTTCTGTGACTTCTCTTCATACATGAGATACACTAATAACACTAGACAACGGACATTTTTTGCACATGAAGTTTCAACAAAGTTTGGCTAAAGTAACCACACCTTTACAAGAGAAGTGAATGGGACTCATTTGTAAATATTAAAATGCTGTTTCAATATTACAGCCACAAGATGAAAGCAATATGCCCTTTATTGTGACTTCAGTGGTTGGAAATTAACCATTTCTTTGTTCATTTCTAAGTTATATCAAATTTTCCACCTTTTTTTTTCTATGACGTCAGAAATTCTAAAGACTAAAAATCATGATTTAAACAACTTTAAAACAATGTAAAGTTTAAAAACAATTTAAAACTTTAATGTAAAAACTTTAAAAACAATGTTTTTTTAATAAGCTTTACATTTCTGCTACTCTGAAAATTGACCCCTATTCATTTCCATTATGTGACATTTTTAAAAGTTAAAAAAAATATTTCCAGTTTGTAAACATTAAAAAACTGTTTCAATAGTACAGCTAAAATCCATAAACAATATGTGCGTTAGTATGATTTTAGTGTTGAAAATAATAAAAAAAATTGCCATGGCATCATGCCATAAACCATAAATTACTAAGAAATATATAATTTAATCAACTTCACAACTTTAATAATAAACAAGTTTAACAGAAGAATTAACGCAAGTCATTTTATAAATTGATTGGCTTCATATTTCTGCAGCTCCATAAATTGGCTTCATTCACTTCCGTTGTATGTGCCATTATTAATCATTAAAATTCTATTTCCAATTTGAAAATGTTAAAATACAGTTTCAGCCGTGCAGCTACAAGATGTAAACAATGTGTGTTAGTATGATTTTAGTGTAAAAAAAAATAAATAATATATAATATATATTAGCGTTTTCTGTGTAGTTATATTATATTTTACATTGTTTTTGCGATGACATCATCATGTCATAAACCCCAGACTACTAAAAATGTAAAAAACTTAAATAAACAAGTTTCACAGAAACGTTTAATACTTATAAGCTGCATATATTTCTGCTACTCCAAAACTGTATTTCTCTCAGTGCTTTATGTTTGTTATGGTACTGGGATGAATGTTCCAAGACGTACGTCCAGAGCCAGGAGAAGTGAAGCCAGAGTCAATAACCAAAACTCCACCTGATGCCTCCTAATTACTACAATCAAACGTTCGGTCATTAGGACATTCAGTTGTTAACTGCTTACAATCAAGTAATTACAGTGACGGAACACTAATAGCCCCGCACTAATTAATCACGGATGTGGCACGGTCTCTACTCAGATTTTTTATTTTTTTGGATTATGTGAGAGAAAGATAATAAAAATGCTGTCTTTTTAACTGTGCCAAAGTCTTAAAGCCAAAAAAAAAAAAAGTAAGGCAGTACAGAAAATTACAGCTTGAGGAAGAAATTAGGAAAATGTTCTCTGCAATCCATTAATTTATCAGGGGTTGAGAGAGAAAGAGGGAGGAAAAGACAAATGAGAGAGGACGGTGTGGTCTTAGACCTCTTAAAACACTATTTTAAGACTATCATAACCAAAAAAAAAAGATAAATGGACTAATGGAAGGAGTAGGAAGACTCTTTAAATGAGTGAAGCTCCAGTGGGAGAACAGAAAACCCTACATCCACATGCTGGAGAAATAAATCATATTTGTCTTATTTTCCATTAAAATATCAGAACATAGTAGAAACAGGATAAAAAGTACCTTTTTCCCCTGAGAAAAAAAAAGTTAAGATCATCCCCTTTTGACCAACCAAGATAGATAGATAGATAGATAGATAGAGAGAGAGAGAGAGAGAAACAGACAGATACAATGTATTATTAATATTACTATTATTATTAAACAATATAGTTAATATGGTAATAGAGTTAACATGTAACCCAGGAACACAACTTCAAGTATTTAAATTCAGCTAGAAAAGAATTGGAAAAAGCAGGGGACAGACCTCAAAAAAAAAAAAAAGCGTAGGAGGCATGCAATTATATTTTTTTACATTACATTTTGACTGATGTGTTTAAAAAAGCCTATAAAAGCAGTAAGTTTGAGCTATTCAGCGCTGCAGTCACTTCAGCAGAATGAACCTTGAGTATAAACAGCATTAGATGCATTATTTTATTTCAGCTGTGCACCTGTCACTGAATCAAACCTGAATTTGATATAAAGACAACATTGTTTTTCATAAATCTAGAAGTTTTTTTTTATTTGTTGCTAGTAAAGTGCCCAGAGCAAATAAATCTCTCGGCTGGCACCCACGGACTGAAGGCAATCTGAGAGAGCTCTGACGGACTGAACGGGCTCGACGAGGGTCAATATTTCCAAAACTCACTGGAAACGGGAGGAGACGGACAGCGTCCCGGGCAGAGAGCAAGCCTTCGGTGTTTGTCAGAGCGTGTGCTGGTAAACGCTGAAGGATCTGCTGTATTTAGCCTGTAACACACTCGGCTCAGTCCAGCACGCGTGCCAGAACCGCAGCGCTCAACATCTGCTGCTTGTTCATTCTCTGTCTCTCTCTCTCCATCTCTGCCAATCACAGAAGATGGACTGATAGTGAAGAGTGTTTGGATTCAGGGCTGCTGCATGCGCTAGTGTTTTCCAGAGAGGCCTGCTAGCCAGGGCTGTGTCCCAATTTACATACTACCCACCCTACATAGTAAACAGGATTAGAATATGTGTGTCTTGAATACTATGAGGTTTACGTTGAAAACAGTATGCCAGACGTGCTCAGATGGTGCAGTGTCAGGTGAATCTCTGCATATTTATGCATGTTTTCATAGGTAATATTACCCACAACCCCTTGAACTACACAAGAGTTTGTGACAAGATTTTGAATAAATTTAGTTTAGAAAAGTGACAAAAACTGAGAGACTGAAGCTATCACAGCAGTTTTTAAATATTTGAACCTGAAATTTAACTGGATGCATGCTAATGGAATATATAAAAATAATAATAATAATAATAATAATAATATTTTTTTTATATATATATATATATTAAATCATAGATTAAAAAAAAACTAAAAAAAAAAACTGGATATGTTGCCTTGGCAACTAACTGAAATGAAAAAAAAAATAATAATACAAATATTGGATGAAATCCCTTGAAATTAGAAATGTTGCCTTGACAACTAACTGTAATAATTAATAATAAAAATAACCTTGTGAATAGTATTTATTAATGAAATAAAAGGCCACTTAAGTGGACTTAAATAGAGAGACACTTTTTGGTTTCTGAACACACTTTTAAGTATAATTTTAAAACGTGCACTTTGTAATAATGTGAAATTAAATTTTTAATATTATTTTATTGTGCTTCAAAGCTGTACACTGTTGTTGACGTGTTGACTAACATACTAAAGCACATGTAAATATGTGATTTTAATTTTAACTAGTTTGTTATTACATTTAAAGTGCAACCTAATCATTACAAAATGTGTGATTACAAATACATGCCACACAAGTATAGAAATGCCATTAAAGTATAGTTTACCATAAATGCTTGTCAGTGCACCATATTTCAAAGCCAACAGAATTATGAAATTACATATAAATGTACTTATTAAGTGCATCAAAAAACACTTAAAACATAAGCCATTATTCCATTTAATTAAGATTTAAACTATAATGCATTTTCATTTAATTGCCATTAACATGCAATTAAGTGTCTGAAAACATTACATTCATTTGACGCTTACAGGTGCATCTCAATAAATTAGAATATAGGTATATGGATAGATGTGCATGTTTATGTAATACACACACACACACACACACATACAGGTGCATCTCAATAAATTAGAATGTCGTGGAAAAGTTAATTTATTTCAGTAATTCATCTCAAATTGTGAAACTCGTGTATTAAATAAATCCAATGCACACAGACTGAAATAGATTAAGTCTTTGGTTCTTTTAATTGTGATGATTTTGGCTCACATTTAAAAAAAAACACCAATTCACTATCTCAACAAATTAGAATATTTCTTAAGACCAATAAAAAATTAAGAAATAAACATTTTTAGTGACCTTCTGGAAAGTATGTTCATTTACTGTATATGTACTCAATACTTGGTAGAGGCTCCTTTTGCTTTAATTACTGTCTCAGTTCGGCGTGGCATGGAGGTGATCAGTTTGTGGCGCTGCTGAGGTGGTCTGGAAGCCCAGGTTTCTTTGACAGTGGCCTTCAGCTCATCTGCATTTTTTGGTCTCTTGTTTCTCATTTTCCTCTTGACAATACTCCATAGATTCTCTCTGGGGTTCAGGTCTGGTGAGTTTGCTGGCCAGTCAAGCACACCAACACCACGGTCATTTAACCAACTTTTGGTGCTTTTGGCAGTGTGGGCAGGTGCCAAATCCTGCTGGAAAATGAAATCAGCATCTTCAAAAAGCTGGTCAGCAGAAGGAAGCATGAAGTGCTCCAAAATTTCTTGGTAAACGGGTGCAGTGACTTTGGAGCTTTCAAAAAACACAATGGACCAACACCAGCAGATGACACCAGACTCTAGGACCTTGGTTTCCAAATGAAATACAAAACTTGCTCTCATCTGAAAAGAGGACTTTGGACCACTGGGCAACGGTCCAGTTCTTCTTCTCCTTAGCCCAGGTAAGACGCCTCTGACGTTGTCTGTGGTTCAGGAGTGGCTTAACAAGAGGAATACGACAACTGTAGCCAAATTCCTCGACACGTCTGTGTGTGGTGGCTCTTGATGCCTTGACCCCAGCCTCAGTCCATTCCTTGTGAAGTTCACCCAAATTCTTGAATCGATTTTGCTTGACAATCCTCATAAGGCTGCGGTTCTCTCGGTTGGTTGTGCATCTTTTTCTTCCACACTTTTTCCTTCCACTCAACTTTCTGTTAACATGCTTTGATACAGCACTCTGTGAACAGCCGGCTTCTTTGGCAATGAATGTTTGTGGCTTACCCTCCTTGTGAAGGGTGTCAGTGATTGTCTTCTGGACAACTGTCAGATCAGCAGTCTTCCCCATGATTGTGTAGCCTAGTGAACCAAACTGAGAGACCATTTTGAAGGCTCAGGAAACCTTTGCAGGTGTTTTGAGTTGATCAGCTGATTGGCACATCACCATATTCTAATTTGTTGAGATTTTGTGAGCCAAAATTAAAAGAACCAAAGACTTAAACTACTTCAGTCTGTGTGCATTGAATTTATTTAATACACAAGTTTCACAATTTGAGTTGAATTACTGAAATAAATGAACTTTTCCACGACATACTAATTTATTGAGATGCACTTGTAAGTATATTCATTTAAAGTATGGTCCCACTTTATATTAGGTGGCCTTAAATACTATGTACTTACATTGATATTAATCATTTGATACAATGCACTTATTGTGTACATACATGTTTTTACATTGTACTTGTATTTTTAAAAATACCTATATGTAATTAATATCTCTAATTACATGTATAATGACCCATCCCTTACACCTTAACCCACCCTTAAACCGACCCATACCACCAAATCTGTCCCTAACCTTACCTGTATCCCCCTCAATAGCAGCAAAAGTGTTTTTCAATACAATATGAACACAATAAGTACATTGTAGTTAAGGCCACCTAATATAAAGTGTGACCTAAAGTATATTATTTCTGTAATAAGTACTGTTTTTGAAAACTATATCAAAGTGCACTTCTGTTTCACTAACTAGGATGCATCCCAGTACTACGGAAATACTAGATACTGGAAAGACAGTCAGTTTACTTTCTCTTCTATAAATATCACAGCCCAAAAAGCCTGCAAAGACACATTATGCTCTTAAATAACACCTAACAGACACTCCAGCATGCGACAGCTAAAACCTCCCTCTTTCACCCGTGCTTGTCTTTTCAATTAAAGGCTAGCCCTCCCCAACCCGCTCCATATTTCACACCGTGCTGAAGCCCGGCCCATTTGTTGTCAGGATTTAATTGTGTCTTTACCGCTCGCTCTCCTGCTGCGTCAACCTAATAGATGCCAATGCGACAAGCTCGCTGACAAAGAAACTTCTTTTTGCTCATTCATTTAAACATGCTGGAGCGTGTGATTACGCCATCTCTGAAACCAGGACAGGGTGACAAAGAGGGGAGGGAGAACAGTATCAGAGAAGCACAAAGTTTCTAGCGTTTTATTTCAAAAGCCGCCGCTAGTTGAGATCAGAGGCGCTGCTGCGTGCGCAGTTATAGATATTCCTCAGACGTCTTGGTTTATGCATAAACATGCGTGCGTTTGTGTCTGTTTGTGGTATCTCTGATAGACATTTCCAGTTGTCCCGCGGTGTGAAATGCTGAGACGCGGCTGCCGTGCAGAACGAATAGGATTTGGAGCCGTACGTGAGTCTGAGAGGAAGCTGCATCCGCACTTCCTGACAATAGCAGATAGAGTCCTTTGAAGTACTAACTGCATTAGTTACACAATGCTAGTCGCTACAGCGGAAAAGATACACCGCCGTTTGCACAGATAGCATCAGCTATTAAAACAGCAGAAAATAGAGGCAACTTCAGAGGAAAACAAACAAACAAACAAATAAATAAATAAATAAATGCATGCATGCCGTATGTTATTTTTTATTGCAAGGGCGTTTCGATAAATAAGTCAACAAGGTGTCTCGTGTGAGTGCATTTCTTGCATATTCAGTGGCTAAAAGCATCTGGACATCAGAGTCTAATTAAAGGCTTTGGTTATTTCAGTTAAAATAGATCTTAATGTGATGTCATACAACGGCATTCTAGAGAATCGTGTGCTTCTGAATTTGTTCCAATTTGATCATTATTAAAGTCAATGGTTTGAAATTAAAAGTTCAACACATACATGAGTGAGGGTTCACATTCTATTGGCCAAATCAGTGTTGTTGTTGTTGACAAACAAAAACTAGTGATTAAAATAATTCTGTATAATGCCATAAATAATGCTTAATAATAAGTTGAAGTACTAAAATGATTAAAACTAATATTGAAATAACAATAAAAGCTAAATACAATAGTAATAAAATTAATTTAATAAATTAAAAAACATAAAATTACTAAAACCTTAAATTATAATGAAAAGTGAAATTATAAATTTTTACAAAATATCAAACATTAATACAAATATTAATACTGTAATAATACATAAACAATACTAAAATAACAAAAATTATTTGTTTCTTTAAAAATATATTAAAACTTGTTTTTGTTTTTTTTTTTCAGAGAAAAACAAATGTTTTATTTGTCCTTTGTTTGTTTTTCTAATATTTTGTTTAATTAAATGTTAGTTTAGTTCTTACTGTAGCAGTAAGACTCATTTTCCCACATTTATATTAATTCTGTAAATCACTGCAGATTCGTAAAAGTCCACAAATTGCATCTGGTCCGGCCCATCAGCGCTCTACCAAATGTGACATTGTGGTATATTTCAATTAACTAGGTAAATGCACTCATACGAGAGGTCGTGTAACCCTGAAGCGCTGTGAGTCAGTATGATGAGACTTGTGTAACCGTACCTTTCCTCAGCTGGACGCTGAACTTGCGGCCGATCTTTTTAGAGTAGCCCACAGAGGAGGCGGCACTGGTGGGTCTGGAGTGCTGGATGGGGCCCAGCAGGGTCTTGTTCGATGGGTTTGCTAGGTGCGGTAACGTGGGATAGCCCAGGGTGGAATCGGCTTTGGACATTCTCCGCGGGCTGTAGTCCACACCTCCTCCCACCAAACTGGACCTGTCCCCGAGGCCCGGAGCGGCCTGAAGACCCAGCTCGTTCTGAGACAGCAGCTCATATTGGGCTTTCTTCACCACTGGAACCACATGGAACAGGATGAGTGGAGAACGCATAGCCTGTCTGAACAAATTCTGGGCCCTGAGGGGAGACACACACACACACACACACACACACGTGTCTCAGTAAGGATGTATCTCGTTGTCAATTACTGAACAGGCTCATCCTAAGTACTGGGGTTGTTAAAAGCAGAGCACATGCAGAGGTCAAAAGGTCGGCTTGCTTAATCGCTGGCTAATTGTACTCGTACAGTTGGAAACAAGGTTAATTCACATTATCTGCCATTTCCATAATCACAAAGCCTTGGGGAGGAAGCAGTGAAACGTATTAGAGGCAGCAAGCGGGATCTGTTTTCATAAGTGTGCCACATGGAGGACAAAAACTGCAGTTCATCAGACCTACAAGATACAGAAAAAGGAACGCTAAAAAACCTGGATTAGTCTAAATCAATCAATCAATGAAGTGATGATGTATATGATGGAGTGGTTTAGAAGTAACTGATGCATATTAGAAAAAAAACACTCTTTATTTATAGTATACAGTGATTTATTGTTTGTTTTTGTTTTTTTATAAAGGAATAGTTCACCCCAAATTATTTTTTTTATTTATTTGCATTCCTTATTCACTCAAAAAACTACATAAAGATATTCTGAAATTAGTACATATGCTATATATATATATATATATATATATATATATATATATATATATATATATATATATATATATATATATATATATATATATATATATATATATATATAACTTCCGGTCCAGCCCAAAAAGTCTTTTCTGCTCACCAAGGCTGCATTTATTAAACAGTAATATTGTGAAATATTTTTACAATTTAAAATAACTGTATTTTATGTGAATAAGTAATCAAATGCAATTTATTCCTGTGATCAAAGCTGATTTACTATCATATACTTTACTGTCACTTTTAACCATCTTTGTTGAAATAAAATAAAATAAACCAAAATGTAATTTATTAATCATCGTGATGCATCTTGAAATAGCAAATATGAAATTATACAAGAAAGATCGAAAACCATGGCAAAAGCAGAAGAGTTTTAGTAAATAATTTACATTTCAGTCTGTTCCTCGCATAAAGCAATCATATGACTTTAAAACACAGCACACTTGAAATTATTTAAAATGCATTGCACCAATTTTATGCTTTTTTTGTCAGTTTTGGAGATTGGAAGCTCCAGTCACCATTTACTGGAGTGGAGTTTAAAACAACACGAACATGAGTAAACAATGCCAGAATCTTCAGTTTTTTTGGTGAACTATTCCTATAAACAACCAACAAGCACATTGGGACTGAAGGTTAATGCTGCTATTTTGCATATAGATAGTTTGACCCAGAAACTTAAACCACGAAACAGCAGAGGAACACGAGCTCGGCAGTCGTGAACGCCGCTGTTTACTCCTTTAACATAAGAACCAGGGAGTTATTTCCGTCTCAATAAACTCTTCATTAGATCAACCTCTGAATCTAGAGAGCAAACAGCGCCTTGCTTTAGGGACGCCCATCTATTTTTATGCAAATGTAGCCCCGCCTGCCTCCAAACGAACGAGCAGACGAGCGAAGCGGTGACACGCGGCTAATCACGAGACTCCCTCTGTCTGATTGAATAACAAATGACTCCATCAAGGCATCATTACATTGCGTTAGATCAACCGCTGATAAATATTTACCCATGCAAACAATCCAATAAGATTAGAATACCGTTATGAATTATAACTCCACATGGAGCACAATCAAGAAACAGAGGGAGCGAGATCAAGAAAACATCGGTCCGTATGAATCCAGCAGCTGTGAGAGAGAAAAAGACGACAACGCAGATGCAGATTAAAACGTTACTCTCTTGTGAATGGACTCCGCAAGCATGGAAACCGCAAGTTTGTTTACAGATAACTAAGGGATAACCCTGAGGGACGCCAATATATACCAAGAACAAAAGGCCCTAATATCTAATATGTATTACACTCACATTATCGACCCGATGTGTATGTAATTCACAAGGTCGTGTTTAATCCTTGACCCGTTGGGTTTGTGTATTTGTACTAGCGGCGAAAGCTCGCACGTATATATGGTCTCATGCAAAAATATAGCCAAGCAATTAAAACATAATAATGCTTTGGGACACTGGGGAAATTAACTTGTGGTGTTGGGTTTGTGTAAGCGGACTGAATGATGTATGTAAATTAGTTTTAGATGAGATTATGAATTATCCCGCAGCTGTGCCCTTTCTGTGCCCTGTAGCGAACCCCGGCCGTTCATTCTCCTGTTGCAGCAGAGTTTGCTCTCATCTTGCCACAAACAATCATCTGGACCAGGCCGAGCCGTTCGAGACTGGGCCAAAGGAAGCGCCTGATGATAAATGCGGAAGGAAACTTTTCTCTTTGTTGGAGTTGTTTTAGGGCCCTGTGAAATCTGTTTTATTATTTCCCAAATTCCGTTTTATTTTATTTATTTTTTCCCCTGCTTTGATTTTTCTGAATTGCAATTTTTTTTTTTTTTACGATAATATTTTTCTAGACTCTGTTTCAATAGTTAAATAAAACTGTATTAATAAAAAAAGCATGTCTGATTAATTTAAATCATGAAACTTACACAATTTACCAGCAATTTATTAAAAGTAAAACAATTAAGGTCATGTGAATTTTTTTTCTCACAAATTCAGTTTTATTTTTACCAAATTCTGTTTCCCGTTAGTTTTCTGGATTCAATTTCAATGGTTCAAAAATAAAAATAAAATAAAATAATAAAATAAAATAAAATAAAATAAAATAAAATAAAATAATAAAATAAAATAAAATAAAATAAAATAAAATAAAATAAAATAAAATAAAATTAAATTAAATTAAAAATTAAAAAAGCATACCGGTCTGTTATTGTAAACACTTCGACTTTTACGCACTAAACATGAAGCTGAACAAAAGAGATTTGTGATTTGAATTGAAAATACTTATACCTTACATTTTTTTATTCAGAAGATTTTTAGAAATAATAAGACAATCAAATCTATCATCTATAAATCTATCAATAAATCTATCACTTGCTAGTTTTGTTTTGATTGGGGGTTTTTTGCCAGCCACCCAAGCATTTTGATAATGTTCATACAATTTTAATGGCCCCCAGAAAATTTTGTTGTATGAATGTCTGAACATGCAATATGTCAAAAGAAATAACAAAAAAAAAAAAAAAAAAATATGCATTCATGCATTCTTTTTTTATCAGCAAGTTTCATATAAAAATCGGGAAATTCACATCTTTGTCGCTTTCATCAACACCGCCAAAGCCTGCTCAGTCCTAAAGCGCTTCCTAGGTCGACGCTTCATTTGATAACGTTAGTCAGTTTTGATTATGTTATTATTATTATATTATATTAGCATATATGCTGTTAAATATTTGATGATCTGTTTCTGCTTCTTCTTCACCGTGTTTTGATCTAGACATACAATACTCTTTAGAAGACCTGCAATAGCGCCTATCGCATAACAGTAAAAACACCGAATTCAATGTGGGAACGAGTTAATGTCTGATTGTGGGTGGACATGAGTTCATATATTCAATAATAGCAGACATTTCGAACAAGTTTTTGCAGCTTAATTTCAATAAACAGACATTTTGAACAGAGGAGGAAGTTTTGAGCTATAAAGGTTCAAGTTTAATAGATCATCACACGGCATGAACCTTCAAGGAATTCAAGACAGATTTGTAATCAACCTCACGATAACCTCTACTTCTGCGACTGATCCACAAACAACTTGTGTAAACTTTAAACAGAGATGTTTAGCTTTGTTTAGTTAGAGAGAGATGAGATGAAAGGCTGATGGCAAGACTTTCAAAGCTCTGAGGAAAAGTGAAAGCTCATGAAAGTGTGGAAAGGACAGAGGTTGAAAGGATCAAGAATAAAGACGGTCTCTGCGTCTCCTCCAGAGAGGGGCTTACTGTTCGAATCGGATGTTGCGCAGGTCTGCGTTATTAATCCGGACGATACAGTCGTTCTCCTGGAACAGAGCCTCCCGCTCCGCCTTCCCGCCCCTCTCCAGCCTCTTCACTAACAAACCCAGCGTCCTGGAACAGTCACAGCACACATTAGTGACATTGAGCTCAGTGTCAGTGCTGTTCTCAGATCAGACACACCACACATTACTGTCAGACGCACAGCTTCAAACATGAGCTAGCAAAGAGCGCACAGTTAGCTCCATTTAATGGCACTATGCAATTAAAATCAATGGATTTTAAATGTAATGCAAGCTGTACATGCTGTTTTGAGGAATCAGAGGCCCCTGTAGCTCAGAGTGATACAAATATTTACTACGGTAAACACAGCTTCCACCAAAATTCCAGTTATTATTATTGCTATATTAAATAAAACACATACACGCACACACACACACACACACACACACACACATATATACAGTGTGTATAATTTAATAAAAAAAAAAATATATATATATATATATATATATATTTTATTAATTAATAATAATAATAGGCAATATTTACATAAATACATTATTAAATATATTATTATTTACATAGTAAATACAGTACAGAATCATAATAAAATAATATGGCGTAATACTACTACTACTACTACTAATAATAATAATAATAATCATAATTATTATTATTATTATCATCATCATTATTATTATTATTTAATTCAAATGATTTAATGGCCCTTTTAGTGTTATTATTATTATTATTATTACTGTACTACACTTACAGAAAATATGGTATCTTCTTTATAAAGCTTCTCCTTCAATAGGTTTTATAATTTCTATAAGTTGTCCATCAATAATAATAATAATAATAATAATAATAATAATAATAATAATAATAATAATAATAATAATAATAATAATAATAATAATAATAATAATAAATCAAGTTCCCAGTGTTTTTTGTTTTAAGAAAAAAAACGAGTCGCATTATTTTGGTGGAAACTATGGTGATCATGGTAAAAACTTGTAAGGCACAAAACTATATTTACAATCACATAAAGCAAACCTGTGTGTCCTCTGCATCCTTTCATGAAAATATTAGACAGTCAAGAACATTGTATATGTATATAGTTCATACTCAAAAAGGATTAAAGCAGGAATAAGAGTTAGTGATAGACGGCGCCGTGTCACCTTTATCAAATCTAGAAAGAAGCAAAAAAGAAAACACATCCCATTGATCTTGAACTTTTGAAAAGTTTACTGTTCCTAGCAGCTTTCTTTCAACTCAATACATCAAAAAGGACTTTCTAAACTTAAGCTGACTTTGGCCATATGGATTTTTTGGCACCGTTCTCAGACCTGCGGTGGTTTCGGATTCAGAGCGCTGCGGCCCCTAATCTACAAACCCTGAGACGCAATCATGTGAAATACAGCGTCGCATTTGATGGGTTTAAAAAGAGCAGAGGAGATTCTGATATAAACAGAGCTTACGAACTCTTACCTCTCCCCGAGGCCTGAGTCTGTTACATCAGCACTCTTCAACAGCAAACTTTCACTTAAACAATACATTAATAATAACAGAGTTTAGGAGCATAAGTAAGAGTGTGTGTGTGTGTGTGTGTGTGTGTGTGTGTGTGTGTGTGTGTGTGTGTGTGTGTGTGTGTGTGTGTGTGTTGTTGTTGTTGTTGTTTATGCTACATTGTTTATGCTACTGGTTTTAATGTCCCCACAAGGATATTAAAACCAGTAAACGTTGACCTTATGGGGACATTTTTTAGGTCCCCATGAGGAAACAAGCTTAAAAATCATACAGAGTGAGTTTTTTTGAGAAAGTAAAAATGCAGAAAGTGTCCTGTAAGGGGTAGGGTTGGTGTAGGACAATAGCACATACAGTAAGGACAGTATAAAAACCATTACGCCTATGGAAAGTCCCCACAAGGATAGCAAACCAGACATGTGTGTGTGTGTGTGTGTGTGTGTGTGTGTGCGTGCGTGCGTGTCCTCAGATGCACACACAGCAGAACCTGACTTATACAGGTGATGTGAGTGAAAGAACAAATAAGGTATAAATATTTTGAATGTGCTGAGAAACAGACATATGGACGAAGGTGTAGATCAAGCTCTGCTTTACTGTGTAGTGGACAGCTGTGATTGGTTTGGCTGTGGTGAGTGTATGGTGTGGTCTTGTGAAGTAATTACACAGCTTGCACTTTGTCTTCATGATCTTGATGTAAAGCAGCTGTGGGGAAGAGCGAGGATTAGTTCAGCTCCCACCGGACTGATGGACAATCTGTAGACGCTCATTAGTCATTAGTTTAAAACAGAGACTCTAGGTGCGGTCACACTAAACTTTAAGTGTGCAAAATGAGTTCAAAACATGCAACAAATATGGCCGACAGGATGTGCTCTTTAGTTTCTGTTGTGAATTAAAATAAACTATAAATGATAAACATTAATACCAAATAATGAGGATGCAAGATATATCATTAACCTACAGTATAACAAATCATGTTAATTAATTAATTGATCTGCAAGTAGATATGTAATTGTGTATTAGCACTTTTCCATTTTTTATTTATTTTTTTTTACATTATTTTTCACTTAAAGGTCCGTCTTTTAAAATGCTAGAAATTTAATAATGCTGTTAAATGATCTTGACATAATTATGCTTTTTGTACTGTGCACTATATTGCAGTGATGCCATTTACTTGTAGGATTTTAATTTATTTAATTTATTTTTTTTGTGTGTTGTGTTTTAGTTTTTAGTGTCGCAATTTATTTGTATTTATTTTATAGTTTTGTTTATTTACTTAGACAAAATAATCTATTTTCATTTTGGTCATTTAATTTAATTTTGGTTATCATTCACAATGTGTAATCAAATCTTCAAACAAATTTCAATTCTTCATATTTTGCTGTAAAATTTCGTAATGCTTAATTTGACTTAAGATCTAATTTTAGTTGTTTTTTTACTGTTTTATTCTTCATTTATTTAGACGAAACGGTCAATTTAACATTAGTTTTAGTCATGAGATGAAATTTATTATCAACTCATTCCTAATTAAAATATTAATTACTATGTTATCTCTGACAAGTTTGATTTTGTCCATTTATCGGTTATCAGTCATAACGATAAATCAAATATTTAAGTTTTTGTTGAAATTCAATGTTGTGGTGCTTAAATTGACTTTCAGTTTTTAAAAGCACTAATTAGTTTTTAGTGTTTTATTTTTCATTAACGATGATATATGTGAGACTACACAAAATGTGAACTTTTTGCACTTCCTCTTGCCAGCACTTGCATGCATATAAATTTGTTTACTACCTGCCCTAAATAATTTGCAAGATTATTATATCTCAGTACTGGCAGAGTATTTATTCAAAAGTATGCGTTTTCCAATCAAAGTAAGGACCTTTCGGCTGTAATATAAGTATTATAATTGGTATTTAGCCTATGCAACCCATTAAGTCTCCCTCAGTAAATCACTTGACAATGCAGCGTAAAAAAGTTCGGAAATGTACAGAATTTGTATATATACAGTATAGACATTATATATATATATATATATATATATATATATATATATATATATATATATATATATATATATATATATATATATATATATATATATATATATATATATATATATATATTGCACCTGAACCAGCATTTTAGTTCTATTGAGTGAAACCAGACTTGTACAGTCGTCTGGCTCTTTCTGAATGGATTCAGCATAAGCAGAGTGGCCGTCTCTTGAGCGATGGCCCAGAAGACTCAGCGAGAAGGAGACCACCTGTTCTTATCCACTGTCTTTAATTGAATAACAGTGCAATCAGGATCCATTTACGCCAAGCAATTAGACCCTGCCTTGTTTGCCTTGAACGCTGGTCATGTGATGCGATCTCGTTACTGGAGTCGTGTTTCCGCAGGACTCCGCGTCTAAGTAATTTTCTGAGATGTCACGCGCCTCACGCTGTTGGCAGAGAGAAGACGCTGGTCATTTTAGAAGCTGACACTCTGAGCCCTTGCCGTCACCTCCGTGCCCTCTATCAAGATGCTAATGAGTTAACATTCAACACCTCCCACCAATCACACGAGACCAGCTGATGAAGTCGTTACAGACGTGTTGCTGTGGAAGTGCGCCATTGTGTTTGGGTGAGTATAATTGACAGTTCTGATTAGTTATTAACTAAAGTACCAGGTGTGTGACAATTTACAAGCCTGATATTCATTCAAGGACAAGACGACAAGGACAAATTACTAGAGAAAGTGAGCAGAAAAAAATGTGGCAATTTCTGAAAAGATGCATACACCCATAGTTTAATTATATTTATAGCAGGCTGTGCAATAAATGTTATAGAATTAATAATAATAATAATTATTATTATAATAATAGTAATAATAATAAATAAAAATACAATGATTTTTAAATATCCAATAACTAATATATATAATCTGACACACTGGCATAACAAATACAAATAAATAATAATAATAATAATAATAATAATAATAATAATAATAATAATAATAATAATAATAATAATAATAATAATAATAATAATAATAATATTTCATTTAAAAATAAAATTATTTTTAAATATCCAATAACTAATATATAGAATCTGACACACTGACATAAAAATAAATAAATAAATAATAATAATAAAGTATATTTACAAATGATAATAATAATAATAATAATAATAATAATAATTATAATAATAATAATAATAAATACACTTGTATTATTATTATTATTATTATTAATATTTGTAAATACACTTTATTATTATTATTATTATTATTATTATTATTATTATTATTATTATTATTATTATTATTATTATTATTATTATTTGTAAATATACTTTATTATTATTTATTTATTTATTTATTTTTTATGTCAGTGTGTCAGATTCTATATATTAGTTATTGGATATTTAAAAATCATTTTATTTTTAAGATTGTTAATAATAAGATTGTTGTTGTTGAATTTAGTGTGGATATCCGTTTATACACTGAAACTTAAGATCAACCATCAACCAGTTAAAGAATCAACCACAGCATGACCTTTTTTTATTTTCTTTCATAAACCAGCATCAAATTAGGTCTGAAAACGGTGCATTTTTACTGCTTATAAACAGCTCTCTGCAAATCCCTTTATAGTTGTCACTGACTTGATTAGAACACTTTTTCATTCATTTGCACCTTCCTTTTATCATTTTGCATTTCTTACCACAGCTGACCTTGGATGTTGTGAGTGACCAATAATACGGATGAGCTTTTAGTCAGATTGGGTGAAGCAGTTTAGACGAATTGACTTGGACGGATTGAGGCTTTTCCTATTGCAATAAAGCTACCTAATTTATTCGCCGCCATGCCCCGCGTCCCCTTTGTCCTTCTGGCAGGGAGCAGAGTGTTTAGCAGTGTCCCATTCTGTTCTTTCTGTGGCCTTATACAGAATCTGGGCTTCTGTAGCTTTGCTTTTATTATTCAGCTGGAGAATGTGTTTATAGAAGTACCACATGTGTTCAAGAAGAACCCACTCCAGCCATACTGTCAATACGCCCTTGAGGAATGATGGAAAACCAGTTTAAATGAATGGTACATCCTGGGAATAAAAGCCAACTTATGCCTAGAAACCTTGAGGGAAACTTCTCAAGATATGAGAGAAACCTGAAGGATGCAGAGGACACAACTGAGGATTACAGGCAAGAGATACTTGAAAACACAACAGGCCAGTCTTAAAGGAGCAGTTCATCCAAAAATGAAAATTTGCTGTTAATTTACTTTTTTTTTTTCTTCAATAGAACTGTAAAGAAGATTTTTAGCTGAAACCGTGGTCCTTGGTGATTCATAAAATGCAAGTAAATGGATTACATGTAATAATGTTCGGTTTCTTGCACAGACCAATCATTTCACTTCATAAGACCTCAGAATATCGTCAGGATTAATTTTGTGTTGCCTGATGCTTTTTTCGACTCTAAAAGTGCCGGTAGCCATTGACTTGCATTTTATGAATCACCAATGAGCCTGGTTTCAGCTTAGAATATTCTGTACTTTTCTACTGAAGAAAAAAGTCACCTTTGGTCATCTTGGATGGTCTGAGTGAGAATAAATTAACAGCAAATTTTCATTTTGGGGTAAACTATCTCTTTAAGAACAACACTGCAAGGAAAGAAAAGATTAAAAAACACAGTCTATGGAATGTGTTGACAAGAATAAAATGAATTCAGTGAAGACTTTGTAGAGCTTTACCTTCTGTCTCTGGCACTGAAAGGCACCACGTGGATTCCTAGCGGCCCACCGCCATTGGACACCTCAACCAGCTTCAACATTTCACTAGGGACATTGACAAATGAGGGCAATGAGAGGAGAAACCAAACAGAAGAACCAAGTAAACAAAGAAAAGGCAATACATAAAAAGTTTCGAGCATGACAGAGCAGCTATGAGCAGCTATGAGCTGGAAGCTAAGGCTAGTTTAGATCCAGCCCAGCATGAGTCCATCTATAACCCCAGGGGCCATTAAGACACACGGGTCGATGGAGGACCCAAACAGACACTTCAATTAAGTGATTAGGATCAGATTGAGGCCTGCAGTGGGTCGGTTCTGGGTTTTTAACAGTCAGGGAGTGCACACACTATACCTGTGAGAGAGAAACATGTGGCAAGAAAGCATGGGATAAAGAGAGGACAACAAACATCAGTAAAAAAGATGAGCACATGAAGTGATGAGGTGCTCTGTTAAATTCTCATCTTTTCCGGACAGCTAAAGGCTAGATCACACAAAAATGTATTTGTACAATAATAAATAAAACTGTAAACAAAACAATATTACTAAAATGGTAACTGAAATGAAAATGTAAAAAAACAGCTCATCTGCCATTGGTCAGCAAAAAAATGATAGCTCCGCTCCAAACTCTTGCCATTGGTTGAGCTGTTGCTACGCTGGGCTGGTCGAATTATCAAACAAACAGCTGTGTTTTCAAAATATCAGAGAGACAAACTTTTTAATTAACCTATAAATGTTACTTAAGCTGTCATAAAATGAAAAAAAAAAATACCTAAAATATGATATGAAAAATATAAAATGAGTACACTTGTTAGATTCAATCTGTTCCTTAACAATACATAACCTGATTAGTTGTGTGGACTACTTTTAAAATACTTTTTTGTTGCTTGACAGCCACTGATCACAGTTTTTCAATGCATGGAAAAAAAGCAGCTTGTACATTTTTCTAAATATCTAATTTTGAGTTCAGTTGCTTTTTTGTTTTTTTTTCGAGTGAACTCCCTGAGATGATTTGTTAGCTTTTGTTGGTTGTGAGAAAGACAGAAAGCGGATCCCGGATGATTTTTCGTATTCCTGTGAGGACTCACTCGAGTGAAGCTGATTCCACACAGGAATCTGCTCTTCCCACCGGCTCGATCCTGCCGTTCTTCCCGTTGTCTGCTCTCTCCTCGCCTTCTTCTTCTTCTTCTTCTTCTTCCTGTGGAGCACCAAAGAAAAACACTGTGAGTCAACGGTTCTACCTCAGCCAGTCTCTGGCTCGCTCTAATCGAATTGAGCGACAGATGAGCGTAATGGCTGCTGTTTTAAATCAGGGTGACTGTGAGAGTACGGCCGTGACATCAGAGCGATGGCTCTAATCGATTATTCATATTCAATCAATCAGTCTGGGCTCGGGCCGCGCTCAGGTCTGCTGCTAATCGGATAAGGGAAGAGTTGAGTGGATGTGCATTTGTTTCTTTCGCTATCCTTATCTAATTTCTATCTCTCTGTCTTTCTATTTCTCAACCTCTTGACAAGTTTGATATGTGCAGATGTCATTTACAATTCTTGGAAAAATGTAGAACAATAAGGTCCTGTCAAATAACGGAGGTTGGATTGAAGGCAGGACTCTCATCAAACATATTGACAGATTGACCACAAAAAGCATGTCAGCTAACATCTCTGAAATGCTTAGTCATGCCAAATAGGAAACAAAAGCCAAGTTGTATTTATGAATAAAATAAAATAAAATAAAATAAAATAAAATAAAATAAAATAAAATAAAATAAAATAAAATAAAATAAAATAAAATAAAATAAAATAAAATAAAATAAAATAAAATAAAATAAAATAAAATAAAATAAAATAAAATAAAATAAAATAAAATAAAATAAAATAAAATAAAATAAAATAAAATAAAATAAAATAAAATAAATCCAGGTGTATTTACAAAAAATTACTAAAACTTTGCATTTAAAATAATACATAAAACATAATTAAAATTATTTGAAATATTAATAAAAATAGAACAATATTTTAATTATATAAAAAACACTACATATATAAAGTTAACTAAAAAAAAAAAAAGTTACTTAAAATAAATGTTAACTGAGATAAAAAAAAAAAATAAAAACATGTCTGTCATCTACTTTATTTCACCTGGTCAACATTTCTCATTTTCATGTAGTTTACCTTGATGCGCTAAAACAAAAAACAAATAAATAAATAAATAAATACTGCTAAACAAAAATAATAATAACAGTATGATAATAGAATATTATCTCAATAATAACAATATTACAATAACACTGCAAATATATATCAAAATGGCCAGGCTGCTGTATAGCACACTGTGAACATACTGTACATAACCAAGATTGTATAGCTTCGCATGAGAATAAGACTGGCATTCATGAAAATATTCCCATCCACCACACTTTGTTATTCATATGTATATACCTATGTGATTAAACTGTATATTCAATAAAACAAACAAACAAACATTAATGCATATGTAAAAGGGTCCAATGATTAAAAAAGCCTCTTAATCGAGTTTATCTGATGACAACTGAATATATTCCACACATTAATTCCACTCGATCCTTTGGCTGTGGATCATTTCCAAAGCCAAGTGAGTGTCTAGACACGGGCGAGATTCTGCAATGGTTTGTTAGCCACGGATATTAATATTCCAGCGGTCTCACCCTTAACCTTCCCCTCTCACCAAAATGTCAAGCACATCTAAATAAGCGCTTCTCCGTCTTTATATGGAAATGCATTCAGTCTTTTCAGACAGTCACCCTCCACCACACGCATCCGCCAGTCTGAAGAGGATGACTGGAGTCCTATTTTCATCTGTCTGTATTTTTTTATTGTTGTAGAGGTTAAAGAACGAGTGGAGGTCATGAAAATTTTATTAGCAAACCTCGGAAAAAGCGGCAGCAGGTCTGTTACCTTATTCTGGTGAAAATGAGTCAATTGCCTCTCCAAACACAGTCGATGGTTTCGCTACTCGCCGCCCAATACAATGATTTTTCTGCAGAAACGGCTGGATTTTTGCCTTTATATCGCAGTGTTGGGGTGCAAGAGCTCTTAATTATATTTGATCCAGAATATTCAATCAAACCCTGTCACCCACAGCACTAAATTAAGAATTATTGCATCAATTTGGGTCAGATTTCCTAATTTACAGGTGTATACGTCTCACTGATTTTCAGTCCGTATATCTGAAATTTGATATCTGATATATTATTAGCATGACGGTGGAATAGTCTGTACTGAAATGCAGAAAACTAACAAGACAATATCTACATGACAATATGTGACAATATATTACAATATAACAGTATAATATATAATAAGTTTAGCAGGAGAAAGAGTTCATCTAATCTAATCTTTATTTTACTTGATTGCCGTAACAGCTTATGGACTTTTGTGTTTGTTTTAATTTCATCCCTCGTGTTCTCTGTGTGACCTAGTTTCTGTCTCCTGTTGATTGTGTCATTTGGTCCAGGTATGTGTCTTCAATTATCATCATTAGTTACCCTTTATTAGTTGTGTTCAGTTCTCAGTCCATCGTCCGGTCTACTATGTCCATATGTGTGGTTCCTGCCTGTCTTCCTTGTGTGGATTTATTAAAGGCTGGTAACATTGAAACTTCTTCTTTGTGCGTTTATCCACGGAACCATTTACCCCTAATTTCATTGTATTCTTGTTGTCATTAAAAAAAGGTGAAAAATAAAAGGTGAAATAAAACACACATTCCATGCATTTTCTAACCATGTGGATTCTGAATTCAACTTGGGTTTAAAAGTATCTTAAAATTTCATGATTGTTTTTTTTTTGTTTGTTTTGTTTTTTGCATTGCAATGCATTGCATTATTAACCCTCAATGCCATTGTATATTCATTGTCACTGAAAATTAAATTAAATTAAAATGTCTTGTGTTGTCAATATTTTAAAAAAGCCCAGATTAACCCCAAAATAAAATAAAGTTACTTCGTTTTTTTTTTTTTTTTTTTGGATTGTATTTTTACCCCCCATTATTATTGTATATTCATTGTCATTAAAAATAAAATAAAAAAGTGTCTTGGCTTGTCAATATTTACAATATTTAAAAGATCAGAAAAGAAGGAGAAAGAAAAAATCATATTAAAAAAAAGTAATATTTAACCCTGAAATAAAAAGAAAAGTTACATGTTAAATTGCTCTATTTGTTTATTATTTAAATTAATTAATTAATTAATTATTATTTTCCATTGTGACATTACTATCCAATTTCATTGTAAGGGGGGGAAAAAAAACGAATTTGATGATAATTACATATAATTCCAGGTAATTTTATTTCACATGATCCGGACATTTCAACTTAGTATATTTGAATGTTAAATTCTATGATTATTGTATATTAAATGTTGTTTTGTCCTTATCCCCCCCAACTTTGGTCCTGTCTTGTCATGTTTAAGCTACACAATGAGCCAGGACTTCTGCTGATGTCCCCTAAAAAAAACAGTAGAAACATGACATCTTTGTCACTTTTATTACAAAACCATGAAAAATAAATAAATATATGGAGTACTGGCGGAGTGAAAGTTTCATGAGACATGCAGCTGTGCTGGAGTGTCTCCATTCAGCTGTGATTTCTGCTGTCTGCAGCCAGAGAACGAGCTTATTAGCAATGAGAGATAAACTGGAGCGGCGAGGGCGGTCACATCGGACCCTGAGAGCCGGTGCAGGCGGGTGAGGAGAGCAGAGAGTGGTCCCTGTCACAAAGTCACTCGCACACAACACAAAGTGTCACTTTGCCTGTGGTGGCGGCGTTAATGACGGACACAGAAAACGAGGCTGGATGCCAAACGCTCCATTGTCCGATTCTGAACACCTGGCAGACGCCAGCTCCAATGAAAACTCCTGCATCAGCCCACCACAGGGGGAAAAGGTCATTTACTGGGCATCCCAGAGGAGAAGATGGACATCAGCCGTAAGGGATGAATCCAGCGCTTCATTTGGGTGCTTTAGGGCTCTGCTGATATGTGAGTGTTTGTGTGCGTTTGTGAGTTGGGTGAAGGCCAGAAGCCACTCAGTGCAGCAGTTACAGGAAGCCAGAGGTTACAAAGCTGGCGATTAGACAGACAGTGCATTAGATTATTGTTCCTGGCAGACGCAGGAGGTCGGTCACATTGAGAGACTGCTGGCTTGTGAGGAGCTGGAGGGAGAAAGTTTTCCACAGGGAACTCGGATTATAGGAGGAAACGGGTGATATATCCAGAATGCTGGATGAAGTCCAAACAGAGGCCTACCGATGCCTCGCTGGAGGGCTTGAAGGTCACGTCTGTGGAGACAACCAGCGTCTGACCTCCAGATCAACCAGATGAAATCAGGAAGGTGATGGTGGTGTGACATGACAGTTAGTGACAGGAGTAGAGGTTTGGCCTCTAGCATTGGGTCTAAGGTCGAATTTACACACAGAGAGCGCAAGAGTTTGTACTATTACTACCTCGGTCACAGCTTCAGTTCGTCTGATGCATGCTAGGGGTGTAACAGTCCACAAAAATTATGTTTCCGTACGTAACTCAGTTTTGAAATCATGGTTTGGTACATTTTGGTACATGGATTTTTATTTTTATTTTCTCACATTATCTCAATTACATTATGATAACATTATCTCAGCCAATGTTGTAAGATATACAGGGAGGGCTATTACTTGCACATTACTATAATATTAATGGTTGCAATTAGTCCAAATGATTCAATTCAATTGCTATTTATATTAAGATGCAATAACCCAAAAATGCAACTTCTAAATTGTAAAAGTAAGTTTCTACTCCAATTTTTTTTTAAATGTAATCACTGACAGTGGATGACATAACTTGTTTTCAAGAATTTTCTAATAAAATTAACAAAAACACAAAGCTTTTATTCATGCGTTCATGCAAAGTTTTATTTATGCATCAACTGAAATAGCATAGACTTAAAGATCTGTGCTAAACGCTCTTACATTGAGTAAAATTACATTGAGTACACCTGCGTACCGAATCAAAAGAGCATACCAAAAAGTATAAATACATGTACCGTTACACCACTAATGTACACTGAACAGAAAAACAGCAATTCCAGTTTCCAATCTAAGGTTAACACAATATGCACCCTATACTGGAAGAAAAGAACATTTAAAGTATCCAAAACTTTATGATGTTTTTGTTTTTCAGAGCTTGTAACTGGATTTGGCAACATTTGGCAAACATTAAAGTTGTATTTATGGCACTTAGTAGCAAGTTAAATACATATTCAAGTGCAAAACTGCATATTTCATTTAGTTTTTGAGTTCTGTTTGTTAAATAATCAGTAGGCTAATAATAAGCTGCAAAGTGGAGCTTTACGTGAGACTGCTACAAAAGCAAACACAATTATTTCTCATTATCCTCACCAATGTTCTCAGGAACAGATGGAATTTGGAGCGAGAATATCTTCAAATCTATACGCAAACATACAGCTTTGCATTTTTAACCCAGAACTGACCGAAGGACTATTTTCTTGTCCAGCGTAAAGTGCTGGAAATGTGCCGTAAAGAAAATATAAGGAAGCGGGCAATTTGTACAGAGTCTCTCAAACAATGACTATCCAAATATTTACGATGTCCAATAATAGTGACCTCACTCAAGTTCCTGACTGCGTACAAAAGTTGGTAATTACCTCCAGTGAAACACGCCCAAAAAACAACACGGGAAAAGCCAAACATAACAAATTAGACCGGCGTGAGAAATACTACGGCTGTTCAAAACTTCTCATGTCTGGTCAGAGGAACTAGTGACCCTAACGAGGAGCCGTTGTGGTCAGTAGGTGATACATAACTGAAATCCAATGAGTTTGTTTGATGTGGAGCATTCGAGACAATAAAGAAATGGAAAAATCAAGGTTCAAGAGCCAAAGCGTACTCCAAAAAATGGAGATGAAAGGCCCAACTGTGGGCGCCACAATGCGCCATTATAGTACGTCTGTCCCTCAGAGGCAACTCCTATTAACTCAATTAGACATTTAAAGGAATTAGACTGATTTAATTGAACGTGACTTGGGTTTTTCACATTTTTCTCTCAAACACAGGGTCATTTCATCCCACCGTTAAACAAAATCTCCATTACAACAGTCAATGGATCACACTACTCATCATTTTCGAGACGCTTATTTGTATTTGTGTTGGGCAAACAAATGCTAAAAGGACCTAAATGATGACTAAAGTCATTACCGGACATAAAGCTGACCCACTTCTGTAATCTACTTATACGAACACTATCCCACAGCGCTTGGTTTGTGCCACTGTTTATTTGGAGTGTCAAATGAAAAAATATAGCCCATTTGGTATAGACATTTCATACACTTATCATGTCACAGGGGATATTAACAGGCGACTGTAAAATCCATTAATGCACGCCTGTAATCAGGCCTCGTAATATGTCTGTCATCTTGCGCATTGATTAAATCTTAGATTAACTTGTTTTTCATCCGAGTATTTTTCATGTCCTCAATACGGTTAAAAGAATCTACCCATCAATACAAACAAACATCAACAAAGCAACAAAGAGAAGCAATAATTGCAAAAATTAATCTTTATTTCTCATTGTTTAAAAGAAAGACTTGTTGACTGGAAGTAAATCGAATTTAATTGATTTTTCACTGCAAAGCACTGTGACCAGTGCTGGGGAAAGTTACTTTTAAAAGTAATGCATTACAATATTGTGTCACTCCCTAAAAAGTAACTAATATCATTACTTAGTTATGGAAAGCGATGCATTACATTACTTTTTTACGTTACATTTTCTCATTTATGCTGAGCTTGCTTGTTTGTTTTTAATGTAGAAAGTTATATTTTTTTGGAACGTTACTTTTAAAAGTAAAGCATTACAATATTGTGTTACTCTCTAAAAAGTAACAAATTGCGTTACTTAGTTACATTTTATGGAAAGTGAAGCGTTACGTTAATTTTGCATTGCGTTTTCTCATCTGAGCTGGGCTTGCTTGTTTGTTTTTAATATAGAAAGTAATATTTTTTGGAATGTTACTTTTAAAAGTAATGCATTACAATATTGTGTTACTCTCTAAAAAGTAACTAATTGTGTTACTTTTTTCTTTTGGAAAGTAATGTGTTGCATTACTTTTACGTTACATTTTCTCATTTATGATGGGCTTGCTTGTTTGTTTTTAAAGTAGAAAGTTATATTTTTTTGGAACGTTACTTTTAAAAGTAATGCATTACAATATTGTGTTACTCTCTAAAAAGTAACTAATTGTGTTTTTTTTTTGTTTTTTTTTGGGGGGGGGGGGATTTAAAAGCCTTTTACACCAAAAGTGAAATGAACACGAATAGGAAGAAAAAGAAGAACTTCTATGCTCTTCAGCAATTTTTCAGCACTCTTCAGCTTAGTATGGTTCATTGAATTGGATCAGTGAAGGTCAGCAGCAAATACATTGATAAATAAAATGGGATCAAATACATAAAGTATATTTGTGTTATTTTATTTAATATTGAATTATTGCAGGTTTCCATTTGACTGTTTTTATTAATTTTGAGGAATACTGAATCTGTTTTTGTGCGAGTTAGATGAGTGAATGCATGTTCACATTTAGTCTAGATCTACCTCTGCACTCGCTCCCGATTTCCCTCAGCATGGGGACAGGAGAGCTGTCAGTCAATACATGAGAAAACAAAGTAACTGCCGGTACTTATTTGAAAAAAGTAACTCAGATATTTTCTTGTAAATGTAAAAGTAATGCATTTTTAATGCATTTAATCTCATTACATAACATTCGTATTATCACAGAATGGCTGACTAACTATATACCAGAGTTATTTTTTTGTGACAGCAGTGTGATTCTTCTCAACAGCCTCACCCTCTGTAATATGACATATATATCAGCTGCAGCATCCCTCCAGCAATTATTATTTGTCTCCTGTGGAAATCGTTTCAGCTGTTTGGTGAGAGATGAGAGCTGTGTCGGAGGCCTGTCAGTTTGTGTGTCAGACTCTCGGGTGCACCTCTGCTGAGCGAGGCAGTAATATTTCTAAGTTTTGAGCTCATGTTCAGACACTTTCATATTCCCCTGTAATGGCACCTGTGGGTCAAGAATGAGACTTCAAAGAGAGCCGTACTCGTTCTGGGGCAGTGAGGAGTGAGTCAGCTTATCTAATGCTTTTATTTCAGAAAAAAACAAGCTCGGCACTTGAAAAAAGATGTGTTCCCTCTTTTATTATTCTTTTTTGTATTCATTGACTTTTCTGTTTTCAGCAGCTTTGTGCAGTGCTGAACGGCTCATGAAGAGCTAGCATTGCATATACCAACCATATATGTCAATAATATATATTTTATTTATATATGCTTTTGAGATTTTTTTTTTTTACTTTATTAAAACAACTTACAAAAAATATGTGATGATTTTGGCTCACATTTAACAAAAACCCACCAATTCACTATCTCAACAAATTAGAATATGGTGACATGCCAATCAGCTAATCAACTCATAACACCTGCAAAGGTTTCCTGAGCCTTCAAAATGGTCTCTCAGTTTGGTTCACTAGGCTACACAATCATGGGGAAGACTGCTGATCTGACAGTTGTCCAGAAGACAATCACTGACACCCTTCACGAGGAGGGTAAGCCACAAACATTCATTGCCAAAGAAGCTGGCTGTTCACAGAGTGCTGTATCAAAGCATGTTAACAGAAAGTTGAGTGGAAGGAAAAAGTGTGGAAGAGAAAGATGCACAACCAACCGAGAGAACCGCAGGCTTATGAGGATTGTCAAGCAAAATTGATTCAAGAATTTGGGTGAACTTCACAAGGAATGGACTGAGGCTGGGGTCTAGGCATCAAGAGCCACCACACACAGACGTGTCGAGGAATTTGGCTACAGTTGTCGTATTCCTCTTGTTAAGCCACTCCTGAACCACAGACAACGTTAGAGGCGTCTTACCTGGGCTAAGGAGAAGAAGAACTGGACCGTTGCCCAGTGGTCCAAAGTCCTCTTTTCAGATGAGAGCAAGTTTTGTATTTCATTTGGAAACCAAGGTCCTAGAGTCTGGAGGAAGGGTGGAGAAGCTCATAGCCCAAGTTGCTTGAAGTCCAGTGTTAAGTTTCCACAGTCTGTGATGATTTGGGGTGTAATGTCATCTGCTGGTGTTGGTCCATTGTGTTTTTTGAAAAAGCCACTGCACCCGTTTACCAAGAAATTTTGGAGCACTTCATGCTTCCTTCTGCTGACCAGCTTTTTGAAGATGCTGATTTCATTTTCCAGCAGGATTTGGCACCTGCCCACACTGCCAAAAGCACCAAAAGTTGGTTAAATGACCATGGTGTTGGTGTGCTTGACTGGCCAGCAAACTCACCAGACCTGAACCCCAGAGAGAATCTATGAGGTATTGTCAAGAGGAAAATGAGAGACAAGAGACCAAAAAATGCAGATGAGCTGAAGGCCACTGTCAAAGAAACCTGGGCTTCCAGATCACCTCAGCAGTGCCACAAACTGATCACCTCCACGCCACGCCGAACTGAGACAGTAATTAAAGCAAAAGGAGCCTCTACCAAGTATTGAGTACATATACAGTAAATGAGCATACTTTCCAGAAGGCGAACAATTCACTAAAAATGTTTTGAAATATTCTAATTTGTTGAGAGTGAATTGGTGGGTTTGTTAAATGTGAGCCTAAATCATCACAATTAAAAGAACCGAAGACTTAAACTATTTCAGTCTGTGTGCATTGAATTTATTTAATACACGAGATTCACAATTTGAGTTGAATTACTGAAATAAATGAACTTTTCCACGACATTCTAATTTATTGAGATGCACCTGTATATGTATATCAGTTTGCGTGTGTGTGTATTACACTCACATAAACATACACATGTATCCATATACCTATAAACATTATATAAACATAGTCTGTGTTAACATTGTCAATATTTCAATTGTGAGTGTTAAGAATAACGAAACAAAAAAGCACAAAAGAAAACACACAAAAAAAAAAAAAAAACAAGAACATAAAACAAAACAACAAACAAAAAGAAAAGAAAGAAACAAAAAAAAAAAAATCCAAACAAAACAAAACACCCAAATATGAGCCACAGAATCAGACTTGGCAATCAGTATATCTGAACGCTCATAAACAAATCAGGCAGCAGCTGAAACCTGGCATCCTTTAATCCAATGAGCAAAGTTTTATTTCCACCACAGCATTTCAGCTCTTATTTTCCCTCGCTTAAATCAACAAAGACACCAGCGCCTTTAAACCTGTCTCCCCTTTGTTTTTTAAGACACCGCTAATGGCGTATAAAAGTTTGGCTCGGCCAAGGATTACTTTGAGCAAATTAAAGGCAAACAGGTTCTTAATGCTATTAAGTAAATTAAATCAGATACGTGAGCTAATTCACATTTGTCTAGATCAAGGAGAGCCGAAGTTCGCCAGAGTGACCCGCAGTGGGACATGGGACAAAATGTCAATGTCCCTCTCTCTCTCTCTCTCTCTCTCTCTCTCTCTCTCTCTCCCGCTCAGTCACCGAATGCATCTGTACCAAATACATCATCTGTCAGTTGTGATTTCATACACGCACAGGCATATCTATCAATGCCACGGCACGCTTCGGTAGGGCTGCAGTATCGTTAAATTGCACTTTTATTAAATTAGGTCGGCTAATTATGAGGGTTTAAATCAATCATTTAGTCAATAATAAAACCTAAAGCAGGCAGTGCCTTTAACTGGCATGCCTTCATCAATAATCACAGGCAAGAATACTTTCTCATATCCCACACAGAGGTTTAAGAGCGCATGAATTATTGAAAATCAAGTTATCACTGCCTGCTTTTGTCTGGGTCCACTTTTGAAATGATTTGTTGGTTTGGTCAGAGTTGTTCTCTTTGTAAGGATGTGCAATGATATAGTGACAATAATATCACAAGACCATAAGCATATCCCCAATATTCATCATTAGTGACTGATTTTAGTTATAACATTTCTTAAGCAATGTTTCTTGAGAATAATTTATTTTAAATAATTAATGTTGAAATAATTGATCATGATGACAATATGTGAATATAATTAATTAAATATTTAATAACTAGTTTTATATTCTAAAAACAGTTGTTAAATGTATTAATACATTGTATATATACACGCAAATTAATCATAATAATATTACTAAATTATACAATATTTATTTAAACAATTATTTCAATTATTTTTAAACAGTTGATTATTATTTATAAATATGTGAAATAATTGTTTAAAATAATAAATACCAACACTCCACACACAATACATTACTAATAAATTAACATATTACTATCTGTATCATTAATTATTATTTAAAATTATTTAATTTACATAACATAGCATTTTAAATATTTATTTATTTATTTAGCAGTACTTTACATCCATATAGTATGGTATTTAAATATTAATTCTAACATATAATGCTATTACTCTTGGTAGAGTTATGGTAGAAAATTGCATTTCCACAGTACCACGTTAAAAAATCATGGTAATACCATGGTACACATGCAACTTAAAAGTTAGACCGAAGCACATTCTCCTGATATAGAAACAGATGGTTAAAGCTACAGTACCTCTGAAATGCCTTGAGCTGCACATCTCGCACATTCATGACTGCTTTTCCATGATTAATCATAATTTAGAGGTGATTAAGAGGGAGGATCGTCCCACTAACTCCGTATGGAGCTATTAATCTGGCTCTAAGCCATGAAGGTCATTGAGCATATGTGTGATTACAAAAAGCAACAAAAACCTGAGCTCATAAAGACATTAGCAGAGATTGTGGGATAAAGTGGAAACAGAACGGCAATTTCATGAGTACTCAAGAGAGCGATTTCACAAATACTGAAACACATCAGTTCTTTTTAAAGAGGTATATAACACCTGGAGAGAGCTGGCCATTAGCATCCACATACATCTCAACACCGACGTAAAATCGGCCATTTCTGCTCTGTTTTAAACTTCATGCTGTGTTCTGGTCATTTTGACCTGGACAGGATTTTCCTTTTCCTGAAAATGCTAGTTAATGTTGTCAGATTGGACTAAAACTTGCTGACTTTGCTCACACAATATATAACAACTTCCACCAAAAAACGGGTTATTTTTTGTATTTTTAGGTCTTTTAGGCAGATGGAGCAACAGTATACAAACTTTACTCAGTGTCTAAAGTGAGTTTTAATATAATTTCTGTGTGACCTTTCTAGCCATACTCAAAGCCAGAATGGCTCATGTCCCTCAGATTGTGAAAAATAAGTTAAAGGAAATATGAACATTAAAACTGTGAACTCAATGTGAACAAACTAGTGTACGCCATGACAAAGATGGTATCAGTCACTCGGTATGTACTTTGAATAATGTTAAAATTATTTAATGTTTATGAATTAGATTAAGTACTTATCCGGTTTGTTGTGAGTGCAGTGCGCTTGCAGAAAGACTCCGCCCACACACTCTTCTGATTGGCTGATTTTTTATTTTGAATCTTATCACATGATGTCTGATTACGACATGGTGCTCCCAGTCAAAGAATGACCAGCCTAAAAAAATAAATAAATAAAAAAAATGCTAGTAAATTTCTCTTTATGCTATATTGGACTCAATCTTTTTGTATCAACTTTCAAATGGCATTGATTGCAGACAAAAACTGAGGTGCATACTATCCATTTAATTGGTTTGTGCTTCATACTGTCCGGTGAATCACTTTTAACAATTTGAGCTTGATGAAGCTAATTTTGGTAGATCAACACAATGGATATGATTAGTCTGATTGTTTGCAGCCCTATGCAGTCACTGGCGCTATAATCTATTGTTTTCCAGAGCTGAAGGGTTTGTGTGTGGTCTACAGTCTACCCCTTTCTTCTGGAGCTCTGGAAGCGGGATCAGAGGAGGCCGTTGGATGTGTGCGTTTCCCTGGACTCAATGAGACGAGTTAATTGATGGGAAGTACAGCTGGCAGCGTCTGAATCCAATGAATGACAGCTAAAGAGCATGGATATTAATTCCTTTGTGTAAATGGCCAAAACATAGCTATTACCAAGCTCAATACAATTCGTTTTCTTTTAAACTCATAAGATTTCTTTCAGCCCGTTTCTGTGTTCAGACTGCAAGACAAAAGGTCAACGAACATTAGCTTTTGCTGCGTTTCCTGACATATTCTGGCAAAACTCAGCAAGGATGACTATTATTCTTTGGGTATTGTTTCAATCAGTGTGGGAAGTCATGTCGACGGCATTCCCTCCTCTTGCAAGAACGCCACGATACTGCTAACCTACTTATCCAAATGTTTGCACCTCGGTTCACTTCCTGTGCAGCTCGGTCTGTACAGGAAGCCTAGTCATTGGAGTGTCAACACTTCATAGGAAGAATCTTGTAAGCGCCAAGTTCATTGGCTATATTGTGAGGCCGGGGCAACAATTGAAATGGGACAGCTTTTATATCTCAAGACAATACAAATCCACACTTGCTATTCCCACTTGAAAAGCCCGTATGCCAAAAGTAGCACATCCAGCATTTGAGCAGAAATTTGAATGAAGGCAAGAACAAACACAGGAAAGCGGGGAGCGGAGAAGCGCGTCAGCGTGTTTGCACTAAGCTTTTTGTTTTATAGAATAAACACGGTCGATTCTCTTTCCGCCCTCGTTCTGCTGCGAGACGGATCCCTGATATATTGACAGCCAGGGCTACCTGCTGTATTTTTAGACCAATCACAAAAGCATCAGTCAGGTTCAAAGGTGCAATCATCCAAGACATCCTCCCACTCTAGAGTCTGTTCCACTAGGAGAGAATGGGGAAAAGTCTTTGAAGCGCACCGGAATTCATATGAAGCAGAAAGCAATAACTCAAAGTACCACAGCAGGTCCAGAAAGAAGTCAGCCTTAAAGTGAAACACCATGAAGACTGTTAAATCTACACAAACTAGGAAAAAATGAGCAGTAAATGATGTTATAATAATTTCTAACACTATAAATTACAAAGCAATACAACTGTTCTAATTCATATCAGGTTTGATGTAGTTTCCGTTCCGTTCTCACACAGTATCATCAGATGCCTGTACATTGTTTTAGACTTGAATATTATTCTTAGCATTTCCATTTGTGTTCCACAGAAGACATACTGTACTGTCAAACAGCCTCTTGTGTGAATTTTCATTTTTGGTTGAATTAACTAATAATTATTAATAAATAATGTTGTTTATTGCATTATTTTAAAATACATTTTGTATGCCATCAACATACAAATATTATACTAACCATTTATTTTATTTTAATACATCTGCATGACATACCACTCATCTTTGCAGTTTATGGCTTTTCAGCTGGTGCTTGAGGAGCAGATGGTTTGGCTGTCAATCATTTCACAGCACTTAACTGTAACCATTATGATATTTATCATACCAACAGGCCAGGTGTACCATCACTGTACCATTTTATTAATTTTGTTTTGTTTATTGCATTTTTTTATTTTTTTATTAAGCATGTCAAAGGCCTCCCATTTTTCTGTCTGCATCAAATTATATTGACTAAAGTGATACTACAGTGCACTGCATAAGTATTGGAATAGTGAAGACAAAATTGCTCTGTTGGCTGTGGAGTCAAGACATTTACAAATATGATGAAAAGATGAATATGAGACAAAACTACAGAATGTCACATTTTATTATTAGCCGTTTCAACACATAGATGTTTTACCAAATAAAAAGAACGGCACTTTTAGAGTTCATCCCACTCATTGATGTGAGCATAAGTATTGGGACAGTTGAACATAAGGCAGATATAAAAGATTAAAAGCTATTATTTAGTTGCAGATGCCTTGCACACAATCACAGCAGTGAGTCTGTGACCCGTAGACATCACCAGACTCGTGCTCTCATCCTATGAAATAGTTTCCCAGCCTTTAATGAAGCCAATTCCACTTGTTGCTTGTTTTGGGGAGTTTCTGCCTTTACTCTCCTCTTCTTCTGGTGAAATTCAATTTGGATTTAAATCTGGAGATTGAATCTAAGACTTTCCATTTCTTTGCCCTGATAAACTCCTTGACTGAACTGGCAGGTGTTTTGGGTCATTGTCCTGATGCAGTATGAAGCACTTCCCAATGAATCTGGTGGCATTTTCTTGAATATTGGTAGGCGAGATGGTTTTGTACTTTTCCAAATTCATTCTTCTACTGTCATCATACATTGAGTCATCAGTAAAGTTGAGAGGTCTGCTCCAGAGACAGCCATGCATGCCCATGCCATGACACCACCTCCACCCTGCTTTACAGATGAGGTTGTATGCTTGGGATCATTGCAGTTCTGTGTCAAGGTCTCCTGAGGACAGTAGATTGTCAGAGCATCACTCCAGCTTTCTGGAAGTTGTTGGTGATTTTACAGACCCGTCTTTTAGGGTTCATTTTCACAGCTTTCATGATTTGTCTGTCATCAACTGCTGTTGTTTTCTCAGCCGATCAGGTAGTTGTTGGTTGCTGGTGTCGCTGGTGGTTTCCAAACTCTTGATTTCTTCATGCCTTTTGCTTTTGCTAGAACTCTAACTGACTTCCTGTTTTCTTTTAGCATCCAAATTGCTTGCTTTACTCTCAGTCAGCTCCCTCGTCTTTATCCTGGTTTGTGTGTGTCATCATCGAATGCAAGCTTCAGAATACAGAAGTAATGGATATAACTGATACGACACATTACCTGCTTTTAATATCTGAAGAATTAATGCAACAGGACACAGCTGTTCACTTAGAAAGACCTGCGAGGCAACTCTTCCAATACTTATGCTCACATCAGATACAGGGATGAACTCTAAAAGTGCTGTACTTTTTATTTGGTAAAACATCTATGTGTTGAATCACCCAATAATAAAATGTGACATTCTGTAGTTTGTCTCATATTCATCTTTTAATCATATTTGTAAATGTCTTGACTCCACAGCCAACAGAGCAATTTTGCTGTTCCAATACTTTTTGAGGGCACTAAACATATACATAAAAAGGATATTAAGCTCAAATAAAGAGTATACTTTCATGTTTCGAATAACTTTTGTAAAAAGAAAATGTCAAAATATGGGTGAAATAATGTTCCATCATCTTTCAATATAACATACATGTCTATGTAAAAACGAAACACATAATTATTCCGACCTGCACTTACTAAAATATATTAAAGAAAAAGTGATCATTCTAAATGTTATTATGTTTCATACGATTAAAAAATGTCTTGTTGATAAATGTGTAAATAGTTGTTTGAAGGACAACAGTAAAAAAATGGCAAATAACTAAAATTAAAATTAATTAGTATTTTACGGTGCTGCCCTGTGATCCTTAAATAGAGTGTTTTAATTTAATCTAATGGTTCTTATAAACTATATTGTTATAATGAATGGTATCTTCTGTAAATCATGGCAAAAATGTATGATAGTCATGTATGATATGATGATTTTATTTACGTATTTATGCAAGTATGTATGTATGTATTTATTTTTTTTACTAAAAAAAACAGTTTTGATGTCATCAATATCCCAATATTAATGGTTTAGTCATCAAATATATTTTCATGGCAGACTTTTATTTTGAAATAACGACTGAATATTGTTTAATCTGGCGCTTGAGGGACAGCTGGTCCAGCTTTCAATCATTTCACAGCACTGAGCACTGGCAAAGGCCTCATACTGGTGGGAACGAAGTCTTCATCGAAAATAACAGCGTGTGACGCACGATTTACTTTTGAACAGCATCTAGCGATGCATATTCATCCCTGCATTCATTACGCTTCACCTGTGGACAGCCAGGTTATGGAACTGAGGGACTCCCCACTCTATGGAAACAAGTACTCCCACCATGCGGTCCTCGTCCTGCAGAGATCAATTTGTGAGTGATTTCATTTCCCACAGAAAGAAATAAGCAGACAGACCTTCCACTCAGCCTGCATCTGCATTTCACTCCTTCCTGTCAATTCGTAGATGGCCACCGCAGACCTGCATTCAGAAACGGCTCCTTCTGCTTTTCTTCGCCACTCATGCAAATCAAATGCTTTTCTCTTTTCTCTAAATGGGCAGAAGGACTCCTCCTGGCCTCCATTCACAGAAGTAGAGCTGTTTACAGTTGGCCATATTCCTATGGCAACTTAAAAGCATTACGCTCTAATGGAAGCAATAAAAGGACGAAAGCGGCCCGTTGGTACGATGGACACGGACACTGTGGAGAGGACTCATTTGAGACAAATGACTTGAAGCAAAGGAGACACTCGCATTATAAACTGGAACCGAGAGTAGAAAACAGCAAAAAAATAAATAAAAAAATCACATAAATAGGAATGAATTATTCAGGAAGGCTGAGAAATCGGATACTGACAGTCTCCAAAGTCTATCTTCCACCTCATCGCGTAGCTGTCATCCAAATAAATGGTGCTAGAGCATTTAGTCTAATAGGTGTGGAAGAATACAGCCCTCTTAGCTTTCAAAAAAGTGTGAATTTTTAAGACGTCTCGCTATTTGCGTAAACGTGACACGTCTTCCCTCAATTACCCCCATTTTCTGGGTATTTAATCGCGTCCAGGTGTGGATCGCTTGGTTGGAGAGAGAGCAAGAAAGGGGACGCCACTTAACGCCAAAATTGTCTTTTAAAGGAAGTTGTCGGTTACAAATGCAAAACCTTTGATGGATGTTAGCGCTTTTCAAGCATGGCTAACTCCCGCAGTCCATCAACAACCGAGCTTGGATCAAGTCCAGTCTGTTTGTGGAGAATTGCCTTGTTTTACTTTCATTCACAGTTTGTTGCACCATAGTCATTTACATCACCTCTGACAGATCTAATATGAGCACTGGAGTAGCGTAACCCCACATCTTGACTTGCCTCGCAGCTTTCGTACGCCTCTTCGTACGGTTCCCCACCTCGCATGTGCCCTTAGTGTAACAGCAGTTTTCACCACAGTGAGGTTCCAAATTCCCCAAAGTCATTATTGTCTCCTGCTAAGTTGCCCCAGCCTGCTATGATTTGTGGGTAATGAGCTGGCAACCGGGCCTGGGCTCAATTATTCTCACTGAGGGAGTGATTTCTCACTCTGTAGAGCAGAGCACAAAGTGCACTCACTAATTCTAATCAGGACATAACACACTCATAATCACCCGTGCGGAAATAAAAGAGTGGCTGAAAAGAAAGAGAGAACATAAATAATGGTGAAATATGGACAGGGTTGCCATGTTGTGGAGGACAGACTCATGATTACAGGTAAAGGAAGATGTGCTTTGTGTTTTGTCAGCATGACAGGTGCAAAGAGTTTCACACCATGTCAAAGAGAGGCCTAGATAAGCATCCCTTATTGATCCCAAATTCTGGGCAAATTCTGCATGATTGCAAAAAAAAAAAACATGGCCTGCTTAGACTTAGATAATGTTGTTCAGTCAGAACTTTGACTATAGATAGAGAAGGTAGAAAAGAGGATTGATATAAAAAGCGTGTGAACTTTTGGAAGCAACTCTTGAGTTGAGATGTCTCAAAGTTAACATTATACGGCATTCATGAAACCCAATTCTGACGGGCTGGTCACTCTGAGCTGGTCAAAGTGTTTTACTTTTGGGTTTGTACAAGTAGAAACTCCTAATCAACTGCTGTACCAGAAGTCTGATCATGTGACTTCTGTCATACATTGCATAAAGTTTCTCAACTTTGTTGCATCGCCAATAATCATTGTTACTCGTGTTGCCTAACTTTTGTAGCCTAAATCTATTGCTCTCCTGCTACAAATTGCTTTCCTTTACAAAGGAAGATTGGAAAAACTATGTTGATGCTGAGACAGAGAAAGATGCAGAAGGAAATAATATCTTGGACCAGAAAGTGGAACAATGGATAGAGACACAGCCGTGTACAAAAGCAACAAGAGCAGTCATATCTTCAGACTCGTCTCGACTCTTTCTCCGCTGCTATGCTTTGTGGTGAAAGTAAAGTCGTGTAAGGAACCCCAAAATACCTCTTTCTCATGTACAAATGAGATAAGAGACGTGCATCTAGACTCGCCACAGAGCTCAGTCCACTTCAAAAGAGAGAGAAATTCTGACTGAATGTGTCTGGACTGAGCGAAAAAGAAAATAAATTGTGCTTCCCTGGATTGCAGTGAGCACAAAAGGTACAAAATGCATAGCCGATATCTGTAAAAGCTCGCATCTTAATATAGCTTTCCTTTGGCTGTTCTATTCAGAGCCAAGCAATTGTTCTGGGAGTTCAGACAGACCAAAGAACTTTCCAGACTGTTTTGATCCGTTAGAAATGCGAATGTCAGAGAGAAAGCTCCCGAATGGCTGTGTCTGGTGGTCTATTATGATGTAAGACATTAATTTATGCAACCAGCATTAGGACACAAAACAGTCTGGAATAAATCTGCATTACATATAGTAGTAGGACATATACGGGACAACTCCAGGAGTAACCTGATCGAGTCTGAACTAGCAACTTTCCAGTTCCCCGCCTTAAGCTTTAATACAACACCACTCCAGATTGGTGATTTGGAAGCTGACCCTTTTTAAGTGTCTGAATAATAATCTGAAATGAAACAGATCACCTACAATTATTTAACAAGTCCAAGTAAGTCAAGCAACGCCCTTGACCAGCTCCACTAAATCCCAGGCAGGAGCAGAAACAAAGAAACTGCGTGTTATGACATCATCGCCAAACTTCTAACCTGATGCACATCGCAAAATGACACAAATACTTCCCAGCTGGGATCAGCAAAGGTGAAGAAAACAGTGTGTTCTCAGTCATCACCGCAGAGGTACATAGGAACAAAGGTCACCTTCTACACGTATCTGTTCTGGGTCACTACAGTGAGGACAGCTGCAGAATGGATGATGTAGACTTGCAATGAGAAATTCTGAAAGTTCATGCATTTCTGCCTGACTGAAAATCCAAATACAACTTAAATGGATTAAAACGGCTTAAATGGATAGTTCACCCAAAAATGAAAATTCTGTCATTAATTACTCACCCTTGTGTCGTTCCAAACCCGTAAGACCTTCATTCATCTTCGGAACAAAAATTAAGATATTTTTGATGAAATCGAGAGCTTTCTGATCCTCCATAGACATCAATGCAACAACCATGTTCAAGGCCAAGAAAGGTAATAAGGACATCTGTGGTTCAACCTTAATTTTATGAAACTACGGGAATACTTTCTGTGCACAAAGAAAACAAAAATAACGACTTTATTCAACAATTTCTTCTCTTCTGTGCCAGTCTTTGATGCACGTTCACAAGAGTACCACGACGTATGTTGCTTCTCTGGATTGCAGCATCTTAATTCAGCTTCCTTTGGCTATTCGGAGACAAAAACAAGGGAGCTGGTTTGCTGTTGGGCTAATCTTGACCAAAGCTTTGACCAGCTTGGGCCAGTCGAACCTAGTGTTCAAATTATCAGCCACAACCTCAAACTGGTTTCTAGGAAGGTTCTGTCACTTGCTTCCAGTTGGAGTAGCATGAAAAGGTCATGGTTTGGGCCAGTGGTGGCAGGCTAATGGAGAAGAATGGTTTCAGTTCACTAAGTGCTCTACACAGGACAAGCCTGGATGCGTTGTGAGGAAAGCTTTTCAGAAAGGTCGAATGGTGTCAGCTGGGGGCCTGGGGAACGTGAGGAGCCCAAGACATTAGATTAAGGGGTTAAAGGTCAGACTTAATGTCTACTTCACCAACCTGTCCCTCAGAGATTAGCTGAACTCTGCTATGAGTCTCACCGACACCTAGACCGTCACGTACAACAACTCTTAAACTCAAAGACGGGAGATGAAGAGGGTGAAATTGCACTCAAATGTGTGTTTAAGAGAGTCGGTGTGCCAGAAAAAAAAATTAAAGCTAGATCAAAAGGCGCTTCAGCTCAGCAATGCCGAATAAAGCTTTAGCTAATGTGTTGGCGATAGACCTCGTTTGGAAATCTCTGAAGCTCTTTGCAAATGAAGCTTCATAGGAAAGTGCAACAGAAATGTGTTTTATTTGTTTACATGGATAAATGGAAGCCAAATGAGTGTGAGGGACGGAGCCAGCAGGCAGGAACAAGGCAGATAGTTAATTACGGTAGGCTGAGCTTAGCAGTGTCTCAGGTTGCATTGTCTGAGTTTCTTTGTAGAAGCTGCTCTCTGGTGGGCTGCCATTTGCACTGTGAATAATCACAGTGTGTGTGTGTGTGGTATGACGGGAGAGGCCTTTCAAAGGAGCCAAGGGAAAGAGGGTTTCTTCTATCTGCCCTTTTTTTCTTTGTTTCTTTCCTCTTGGATGAGGGTTCAAACAGTGAGATCAGAGCAGCACCTACAGGCCAGGTTTGCTATGCTTGCGGTGAGAATGCATGTGCGTTACTTGCACACACATGGCGAGAGGCAGCACATATGAGAACGAGGGAAAAAGTAACAACAAAAAATGTGAAACCTTCCGAGGGGGCGGAAGAAGCCCTTGTCTTGTCTACAGAAATGGGCGAGAGGGAACAGATGAATGAGAAGGGAGAGGATTCATTTTTCGAAAAGAGAGGAAACAAAACCTGTGGAGGATGAGCAGAAACAAGACAGAGTGTGAGAACGCAGAATCCTCCAGCCACGAAACCAATCCACTATTCCTCTGTCAGGAAGATGAAACGCAGAGGCGCTCTGTACTGTTTCACCGGGATGTGAGGTAAATCTATACCTCAGACTCTCTCCGGTATCCTTCTGTACTGGGGGAAAAGCGAGTTTTGATGAAGGGTGGTTTGCTGCTTGGGCAGTAAATACAGCAATTAATTAGCTTCTGTAGTAACCCTAACGATTACTCCCAGAATGTGCCACGGACATGAATGATACTACACCTGTTTCATTTGCCTAGACTGTGGAAGCCAGCCACAGTTTCGTAATGAACCAGAATAACATTAAAGATCTCTAGCATTGTTTTTGCAACATTGTTTTTGTCAAAACGGTTATCAATCGAACTAAAAACGGCTTAGGGTGCGTCCTTAAATTGCAGTAAATAGGCAGTTGTGCTTCAGAGTGAAGCGAGGCGCCACGGTCTTTTACACGTGAGCAGATCCAATGCTTTCAGCGTTCTTTGAGTTTAATGTGCATTTGGGAATGCATCATGTGCCAGTTACACAGTTATTTTCACATTTTCACAGAACTTTCAACATTTTTGTGGGTTTTACAGAATTTCACAAAAAAAAAAAAAAAAAAATAAGCACTTACAATTAAGACACAAGTATTGTAGTTTTACCACTGTGGAAAAATATATTAAAAATACTCCAAAAATTATTATTATTTTCTTGTAATTTCTTTTTTTTTTTTTTTTTTTTACAGAGCAGTTTCATTAAAATAGTGCAATATTTAAAATCAATGCAAAGTTTTTTTTTTTTTTTTTTTGTTGTTTTTTTGTTTGGTCACTGAAAGAGGTCTGGGATCTTAATATTATGCTCAAAGTGCACCAGATCTATGCATTTGTAAAATGTACAAAATTTTTAATTGGTTACACTTTATTTTAAGGTGTCCTTGTTACAGTGTAGTTATACGTTATGTACTGAGTAATACTAATTAACTACATGTACTTACTATATGGTTAGGTAAGGATTTGGGTTTGGCTTAGGGTTACTTGCATAATTATGCTAAATTTATTGTTATTATAATAGTAAGTACATGTAATGTGTAACAACGACACCTTAAAATAAAGTGATACCTAATCAGTATCAGTAAAATCATTTTCCCCCCGACAGCAGCGTTGTCATTATGTCTGAGTAAATGTAAACATAATTGTTGAAAACATAAGAATGCATTTTCTGGAAAATATTGCATTCAGTTCTAGCATCTTGAGTATAAACATCTGATAGACATCATAAAAGAGTTAATTTGCATGCATTATTTATCATATATGTTTTGAAAACCTCGTTAATGTCTTTCTAACAGGGAGTGCTTCAGTGATGTATTGCAGATATTCAAACACTTCAAAAATGTAAATGTGCCCATCAAATTAACACACTGGGATCTGATGATTCATTTCTAATACTGCATATCTAAAATCTGTACCATTAAATACCAAATTTCTTCAGGTGCACTCTGCTGGTTTTGCTCATTACACCCATTCAGCGTTTTTCACATTCAAAACTGAATTTTAACAACAACTTGACATTAGGAACCTCCATTACCGGAGAAATGTCTCTAACTAGACTGATCTTACACAATGATGGACCAAAGACAACCACAAAAGCTCATACAAGAAGTTCTGAAGACATTTTTACAACACACAAAAAACTAAATTACAGCTTAATAACACCATGACCACTTTCATTACATAGAAATGGCTAGAAGAAAACTGCACTTAATAATAAAACATTGATTTGCAAGCCTCTCGCAGTTCTTCTGAGAACAATTTCTAATTTATTACACAAAAATGGCATTCTATCTCCATAATCCAACTCAAAAGTCCAGCTAAAGTGTACTACTGGTCACGTACAGCGCTTCATTATGGGTGAACCTAATTCACAATATCTTATAGTGCGGTATGAATAAAATGAACAGATACTGAAGCTGCACTTCCACTCTCTTGAATAAAAATGCAAACAATCATTCGATGATGAAATCCTCAAATCCAGTCTCTCCTGTCCCAGAATAAGGAGACCTCATGACCTTGCCGCACTTTGCATTACGCGCAAATCCACAGCTGAAGCCTCACGCCGCCCTCTTCCTGCCCAGATGGGTCATCTCTAATTCATCACTAGGGAGAGGAACGTTTTAAAAATGAAAAAGGAAATGCCATTCTAACAATCCCCAATGGAAAGACACAGCAGCACCTCGCTGTTACAGCAGCAGGTGGGATGCGAGAGACTGACACGTCAGGATGCAATTAAAAACACTGGAACACAATCTGAGGGTTCTAGTGTGATATACATCATTGCAATCATGCTGACGCGAAACAAGCACTGCTTTACTGAGCGTTGGAACGGAACGTCCTTTTCAGGAGGCCATGCGAAGTGCTCTCGTAGGTTTGCTTCACTGCTGTGGTGTTATTCGGCGCACTCTTTGGAGAGGTCGACTCAAGTGGGTGAGAGCACCAGCACAGTTGGGCTGTCTGAATCAACACTGAGCCTTAAAATGCATTTCTTCTGCCTCTCGAGCTGTTGTACATTCAACTAAATGGAAGGCTGAAAACACTCAGGCATTCCTTACCTCTACACAACTTGTGTTCCTTTCAGAGAAAGGTCAGGGCCTGTGCTGTGTCTATAAGGACAGAGTGTTGTATCTCTGACGTAATCATCAGATCTTGTAGAGTTAAAAAAAAGGAAAGAAAAAAATACAGGCAGCAACAGCAACTCCATGTGGCATATTCTGCACAAAAGCTAACACGAGAGAGACATGACTCAATAAACTCTATGAACAATTGCTTCCACATTTAGCTTCAGTGACCAACGTAATTCCCATTGTAGTGAAATGAAAATGAAGAACAAAATTAATTCATTAAAACACTAAATAATAAAAAAAAAACATAAAAATCAATTAAATCTTGAGGATGTGAAACACAACAGGACAAGGTAATACTGATACAGCTAAATGTAGACCCATTAAAACATCTAGAAATGTTTTATACTAATACACTACAAATGTTACTGTAAATAATAATGTATAGTAAAGTCTGTCCAATAATGGTTAAGCTGTTCAAAAAAATATAAAATCACAATTATTGTCATTTTTATTTTTATTTCATCTGAATTACTGACTGTATTACACTTTTATTTGAGCAGAATATCTCAATAGAGATTGCTAACCACCAACTTACACATTTACATTTAGTCATTCTGCAGATGCTTTTATACAAAGCGACTTATAATTTGCCAGTGTAGAGCTTTTTCTGTAATGTGCACATGCCAGGTTGGGAGGATTAAGTAACCACTAGGCAAATTGATCAATTTTTGAAAAAAAAAAAAGAAAGAAAGAAAGAAAGAAAGAAAGAAAGAATAATGGGTTTAACCGCAACCACAATCTGGGAATGCTTGTGGAGTCTAACAACCAATGCAAGATAACGCAAAAGCCAAATTACAATGAAAAGTCGACGAATATGCTTTATAAACCAAGAGAAGCAAAAATTGTTATCACAATGAAAATACCACTTACCACGCAGCACTATAGTATAAAAAGTATAATTGTGCTCGACAGAGTAAAAAAATTTGCAGAGTTTCCTTCTATCAGTTTGCTATGGAAAAAGATTATACCAGAAATACATAGGTGTAAGATGACAATGCAAAAACTACAACAACCATATAAAAATATATGATATACACAAATAATGAATAGCATAGCAACGTAATTAATATACTGTCATGTATTATGTATTTCAGAGAAATTAACTGTTATTTAATAACTGACACTGAGTGACCATGTTGACGTTATGTTGCATCATTTAATTCTGAGGCCTCGTTCTTCTCCGTTCACAGTTTCCAAAGTGCAGAGGGAATATTATTTAAAAGTTTTCTGTTTCAAGTATGGTAGTGTCTATTCATCGAGTTATACTGCTTAATGATGCTTTTCATAGAAAAGAGGAGAAAGCAACAAAAAGTGATTCGAAATGAAAGAAAAGTCTCCTGGCGAGTTGTTTAAAATGCATACTTTGGCATGCCTGACATGATAAATAAAGATAAAATAGCCAAGCTTAATTAAGTAGCTTACTCAAGGTCTATAAAAAAAAAGCCACAACATTATGCAAATAAAATGGAGGCTATATCGAACTGAGCCGGTTGTGAAGAGGAAGGCAACTAAACAATTAGAGACAATAAAAGTAAAGTGGAAATGAAAGATTAAATGGATATATGGATAGCAATAAAGACATAATTGCTGAGAACTTTGTGATGAGCCAGTAGAGGCAGCTATCATACTATGAGACAGACGTGAGTGAATATAAAACACGAAGACGTGCTTGACTTGTGATATCCTTGTGCATATATTGTACCGTACACTCTTAAAAATAAAGGTGCTTTAGAAGAACCTTTTGTCTAAATCGTTCCATAAAGAACCTTTAACATCTGAAGAACCTTTCAGTTTCACAAAAACTTATTTGTGACGAAAGAAGGTTCTTCGGATTATAAAGAGATGGTTCTTTAAAGAACCTTTGACTGAATGGTTCTTTGTGGAACCAAAAATGGTTCTTCTATGGCATCGCTGTGAAGAACCTTTTGAAGCACCTTTATTTTTAAGAGTGTACAATGTTAAACAAACTACTCAAAAACTGTTGCACACTGCAGTAATGCATACTGACAGACAAAATGACAACAAAACCATAAACATTACAAGATCATGCATTACTTGTAAACATATTCATATGACATATCTTTACAGTAATAAACTAAAGAGGTATTCACAAGCTGCATTTGCAGTCATTGATTCACACCAGTTTGATTCATACTAATTGTCTTCAGTATAATTTTACAAATGAAATGAATTTGTCTCCTTCATGTCATGTCGATCAGCATGACAACATTTTTAGGTGGAAAACAATTTAAATCACATCATTAAAATACATTTGTAAAAAAATAAATAGTAGGTTAATACTACCAAATCGTTACTACTACACTAGCTTCAGCCTACGTTATGTGTGTGTGCGCGCTAATGTGCATGAATAGCAACAGAACCTTTGCATCTGTCTTGAAATCTGTCTGTCACTTCAAATAACCACTTCCTGCTAAGAGAGAAAATGAGTGGAAAGGGGCGGAAAGCAGGCAAGGAGAAATGAGAAAAGAGGGCAGAGGTGCTACGACGGCATGGCTTGAGAAAGAGAAAGAGAGAGAGAAAGCAAGCAAGAGCGATGTGGGGCGGGCAACAGACTGGGGGGTCAGGCTAAGCTGTAATAGACTGAAGCTCAAATGAATGAGTCTGTCAGGTTGAGCCCAGGCCTTGACTGACTGCTCCTTTCAACCCGCCAGCAGCCCAACATCCAACTCGGAGGCTCCTCCATGCAAGACGACTTCCCTAATGATGATGCACGACTCTCTGTGCCACGGGCCCTTGAGGTGGTGGTGGTGGGGGGGGATTTCTTTGTGAGCCAACTCAAGCTTCTGGGGAATGAGAAACCGCGACCACCTGAATTGCAAACAAGCAGCCGAAACCTCTGTCACAGTCGTTTCAATGGGCCAAAGAAAGAAAAGTGGGGGGAAAGAGTGAAATGGATGCTGGCGGTTCGAGAAAATCGATTGCGAAAATTAATAAGTGAATTCCCCGCAGCACACCGGGTGCCTCAAACATCTCAATCTCTTTCCTCACCTCTTTCTTTTATTTCTCTCCTCTGAGCGAGAGGGAGAGGAATTCGAAACACCTCCCACACTCCTTTAGACGGTTCCACCGATACATTGACAAAAGAGCTGAATTTCAAAGACACTCAGCATCCACGTCTATGGAGACCATGGCCCTCGTTTTGTAAGGTTAGTGAAATCCTCATCCAACAACGTGGGTGTCGTTTTCTAGTATTTTTTTCTCTCTCTGCAATCCTTTTTTACTGTGTGCTATATTCAATAATCTCCCCTTGACTCCTGAATCCACTTTTAACTCAAACAAAAAACCCCAATAAAAAAAAATAAAAATCACGAGTTTATAGATCAACGCAGTTTACTGGAGTTAAGAGGCACTTAGGAGCTGGGTATATGCGGATGAGTTCTTGAAAAGTACCTGTTCTTGACGCTCAAGCCATCGGTCCACCATGGGATGGTTGGCACTAAGGGAGGAGCGGGCGTTTTCTCTCTGAAACTGGGTGGCCCAGGGGACAACATCACGAGGCAGGCTGCGGTACGCTTCCAGACCTTTACCCTGGAAAACATAATGTAGGCAATGAAAGTTGGTGTTTACACCTTGTTTCTTCAGCCAAAAATTTTAATTCTGTCATCACTTACTCACCCTCATTAGAAAAATAAAAACTGTATAACTCTTCAACAAAGGCTTACTGGAAAAACATGCCCCTTACATTTTGGCAAAACAATTCACTATATTTTCCAGTTGAAATGAACACCAACACTTTAATTCCCATGCAAACGATGAGAAATGGGGCAGATTATCGATTAATATAAACACTGTAAAACCTGATAAGTTAAGAATACTCAAAACATTTGAGGAAACGTATTTCCTCCAAACATTTGAGTAAACAAACTCAATTTTTTTAAGTTAGAAGAGCTTAAAATGTTTATGACAAGTTGGGCGGGGCTGAGAGCAATGGGAGCCAATCCAAGCCTCTCTTCCGTGATCCCACCCCACTCATCACAATGATATTTACAAACAACTTGCTTCCATATACAGCTCATTCATTCAGATCTTAATAGTTAAGTGCTAGTTAGCAAAATCACACTAGCACATGCTAATGTAGTTATCAAAAAGACTCTCACTATACACTTGCATGTAAATAGCCATGTAACATGCAGTATATATATAGTCTTTAAGTTTTGCTGTCCATCCTCAACCTAACCACAGGCTCTACTCTTCACCACAATGGTAACACTACAAACCCAACATAACCGAAACCTATATAAATCCTAACATAACACAACATTTAAGTACTAACTTATGTCTCCCTATGTTAATCTTGTGCAAAACACACAAAATAACACTTCATTGCAAGAAGTATTTTCCTTGTTGTCTGATGCAAAGCATGCTGGGAACTAGAAAACTCTCTTACTACAACACCATTTTGAGTTTACAGAACTTATTTCAATTAAGTTCAATGAACTTTCATTATTATTTGAGTGAAATTAACTTTCATTTAATTCATTTCACTGTTCAGTTTTACAGTGCACTTATTTTCACATGGTTCCTTGCACAATACTATGCTATGACCTAAAACACTTTTTACCATAGTTCATGATTTGTAAACAAATGCATTTTCATGTTTGCATCACATAACCAGCTCCATATATATGCCTTCTGTGAAATAGTAAAATTGCTTGGTAGACCACCCGGTACAGCATTACATTTACATTGTGCTCACATACGGATCCTGTGAAACATGAATCACTAGAATCAAAATAAAATGGTATGGTAGCTACAGCAAATGTGTTTTTATCTCACAATTGCTTTTGTTAACACGACTGGTTAAGTTTATGGTAGGGTTTAGTCTATTATTTTCTATTATTTTCAAAAGTGATAGAGCATTAACCTTTTAGCTCTGCTTATAGGACATTTAATTTCCGAAATGTTGCAATATGTACTATATAACAACCTTTGCTACTTTCATGTTCATTAGTTTCTGGGAAAACCGAATACACCTTTAGTATCACTCACTGGACATTTCACTTTAAAAGTGCCGTAAAATATGCAAGAAGCAACTTAATTTTGCAGAAATGTCACCAGAAGTTTTTTTTTTTTTTTTTTTTTTCCCAATGAGACTGGGTTGACTTACTTTCTCCTTTGGGACACAAAAAAAGCACATTGTGGTCCAAACAGCATTGGTCCAATAGATTTTTATTTATATGGGCAAAACGAAACATTTTGTTACCCTTTTTTTAAGCAAGACATTATTTTAGCAATTAAAAAAGCTTAGTTATTACACAAATTGGGTTTTAATAACATTGATACCAATTTACTTAAATCTGTAGTGTCTAATACTGTTATACCTTACTGAAACTGTTCTCCAGTTTAGAGTCACTGTGTGTTCAAGGGAAGCTCATCTTGGATCCGAGCCCCGCAATGATATCATTCAGGCCACCTAAATTTAGAGGGCACGCTAATTTCATTTCTCACTAATAAGGAGCTCCATTACAAGCTACTAATTCACACAGTGTTTCTAATGTTACGCTGCATGTTTTCACAGAGGTGAAATCAAACGCCCTCTAGCAATGGAGCTCAAGTCAAATCTCAATTTGAAGAGTTTTTTAGAGCAAACCTAAAACAGGTTATCCTGTGACATGGGGGGGCTTTAGCCTAGAAAGCCTACTGAGCACCGTTGCTCTTGGCTAAAGACCTAGTCTGAGGAATGAGGAAGAAGAAAAAGAGTTTCCAGTTATAGCAAGAGCCAGTTCACAATCGGACAGCAGACAAAAGCGATTCCATACAGTGAAGTGATTTTGATGTTTCTGCATGGTAAAATGATCTATATAGGTAATTCTGACATTAAACAGCAGGAAAAAGATAAGGAGGAAGAGACACAGTGAGGAACATGAAGACCAACAGGTCAAAGGCCCAAAGGATGGTGAAGAATTTATAAGGTCAGCCTTATGAATCAAGACTTCCCGTGGAGCATGTTGTAGTGATTGAAGCATTTGCCTACCTTGGCAAAGCATCCAAATGCAGCAGGAGGCCTACAGGTTTCTACAAGTTCAGGAAGAGATACTGAGAGACAGATGTTATGCTCCATATGAGAAAATGTCCATGAAGACCAAGCATTACTTTATAAAAACTTGGCACAGGCTCCATTCTGGCCAATATGGAGGATCTAATCTTAGATTTCATTCTAGGGGTCAATGACATGAATCACAATTTTGTTAAAAAAAGTATTTGTAAAAAAAAAAAAAAGAAAATGGTTTGACCAACATACAGGGGAAAAACTTCTGGGGGACTTCTGCAGACCGTAATGACTGTGTGGTTTAGACGTCAATAAGTTTCGTAAAATATCAGATAATTTACCTTTTTATTACACGGCAAGGTTAGTTCGGGTTGTTAAACATCATTGTAGTCAAATCTCCAAAAATAATATGTGATATTATTTACATGATATTATTTATTTATTTAATTAATTCTATGTTTACTTAGATGGTTACACCACATGACATTTAAGCTGGAAACTTTTGAAACCAACATGAACACAGAGAAAAATTCTAAGAACTTGGCTCATGCATTTTAAATTATATATTTAAAAGATATGTTTGTTTTCTTGTTTGTTTTTTGCTTTAATTTGGACAGTCATTGACCCACAGACCAGCAAGTCTTGACTAAATTATTATAAAAAAATAAATTAAAAAATCAGGAGATTCAAAAGTTTAAATATATACAGGAAAACCATAGAGTTTTGGAGAATTACAGTTCTCTGTAAATATAAGTCTGAAGGCAAAATGCAGAAATAATACATTTCTCCTCAGCGCCTGCTATTCTTACTTCAAGGTGAACTAACACCTTTATGTTCATTTCACCAATTCACTGGTACTAAAATAGAGCACATTTATATTCACTGTCGCTTATCGTCATCTGACAGTATCAACCAAAAACAGACCTTCCAAGCACCTCAAGCTTTTCTCATGACATCCCAAAAACAACAATCAAGAAATAAATGATCTGGTGCAGAACGAAAGGTAAAAATAACAGCTTAATTCTTCTGCTCTGCTAAAATGAGAGTGTGGTGTTTGGATTATGGAAGAAACCGACAAGCAAAGTGCTTTTAAACAGGATTACTAGTGAATGCCATGAGATGCGCTAATCTCATCGCGGGTTGCGGTGTCACATTCTGAGTACTCCATCTTTTCGCACTCCCTCCCCTTTCCCCCTCTTTTAATTTGGAATATTGCTGTTTCAAAGCACTGAAGGCTTGTCATTGCTGCAAAAGAGCAGCCATTTTGCAAAGATAATTGGCCTCTTTTTCATTGGCTGCCCAAGGGAAGCTAGGGAGGAAAACACAGAATGTGCCTCTTTTTGATTCATTTAAAGCCAAAGGCACTGACCATTGCAATGAGGCCAGAATCAAGAGGGAAGCAACAAACAAAGGACGCAGATCCCATTCTTCTAACAGCGAAGACATATGGTTCCATAACCAAGAGAGTTCCAGGTCAACAACAAACAGTGGCGAAAGGCATTGAGAGAATCTCAAGATGAATGGAGACAGGGCAAAGGGAAATCACTTCTTACAACTTGCCCTAAAAATGCACCAATTGGTGCTTCAGTTTGTGAAAACATAATGAAAAAATAATGTCCTCATAAGAATTTCCAAAAGTATAGAAACAAATCAAAATGTATCAAATTAAAGTAGTTATGAACACTGCAATTAAAAAGTTTTGGATGGATGGATGGATGGATGGACAGGTGAATGGATGGACAGACGGATGTATAAGTAGAACAATGAATGGATGGATTGAGAGATGGATGGATGGATGAATAGGTAGATGGATGGATGGACAGGTGGATGGATGGATGGATGGATGAATAGGTAGATGGATGGATGGATAGGTAGATGGATGGATGGATGGATGGATGGATGGAGATATAAGTAGAACAATGGATGGAGGGATGGAGGATGTATAAGTAGAACAATGAATGGATGGATTGAGAGATGGATGGATGGATGAATAGGTAGATGGATGGATGGACAGGTGGATGGATGGATGGATGGATGGATGGATGGATGGATAGGTAGATGGATGGATGGATGGATGGATGGAGGTATAAGTAGAACAATGGATGGATGGATTGATTGATGGATGAATGGATGGATGGATGGATGGATGGATGGATGGATAGATGGACAGGTGGGTGGATGGATGGAAGGATGGATGGATGGATGGATGGATAGAGGTATAAGTAGAACAATGGATGGATGGACAGATGGATGTATAAGTAGAACAATGGATGAATAGATGGATGGATGGATAGATATTACTCCACATTTCTTGAGGTAATTCACTTAAGAAATTAGAAATGTCGTGTGTGTGTGTGTGTGTGTGTGTGTGTGTGTGTGTGTGTGTGTGTGTGTGTGTGTGTGTGTGTGCATGTAAAAATAAAAATGTAAAAAAAAAAATGTCTGAATGATAGTGTGATAGCAAGAACTGACCTTTCGCTCAAGGCTGTTGGTTCCGCTGGCGTTGTTGGCTTTCAGAAAGCCTGCTGTGGTGGACCAGCGAGTGGGGTTCTTACGAGACGGTTCCTCTGGCTGCAGCTGGGCTTCGGGCAGGCCAGCCAGAGCCGGATCACTGCTGCGGCGTACATGCAAGGGCATGTCTGAAACAGAGAGATGAGAGAGATCTTGTTAACAGCGTATTTTCTCACTTTCTTCACTACGGTACAGTAAGACATCCTTTTCACATGACCACAGATAACAAACACAGCACTTCAGCTGAGTTTCCTCGATTTCCTACAGAAAGGCCCTTTTCAGCCCCACAAAAGTGTGACAGGGACACAGTAGTACATTTCTGTCTGACACAAAGCCAGTTCCTTTGAGCCTTGCAAAGAAAGGCGGTGGAAATAGGACCATTTAGCTGGGCTTGTTCTGTGACACGCGCGCACCACACACGCTTTTGAAAGAGATGGGAGCGGAGAGCCAGAGGTGTCCCTATGCTGCTGCGCTGTAATGGGTTTGAACTGCAGGGCAGGTGGGGGGGGATTAGTCAGATACCAGTTCACACTTCCTGTCTCACACAGCTCAGATTGCCGCCGCTCTGGATTTGAGGGTTCTGTGCTTGTGGTCATCTACAGAGTAGACTTATTTCTACACCTTTTTATACATTTTGGTAACAGCCTCTATATTTAAAGCATTATATATTAAAAATGTCCGATAACAAAAGACTGAATAGTCTTCTGAGTAACTGTAACCACAAAATGGTACTCCTATTTTAATCATGATCACAATTTCTGTTTCTCTCGATTTATTAAGCATAATCGACTGCTATATTTGTAATAGAATCATTTGCACTGTTTGCTGAATCTGAGTGTAAACCACTTACATTTACCACAGCTTCAGGATCATTTCTAAAGATTCCATTCACAAACTGCATGTTTAGTACTCGCAACGACTGCTTGGGCCATTTCCAATAAGTTACTGGAGTAGCAAGAAAGCAGCATGACTGGGCAAGTTAATACTGAGTAACTTATATTTTAGACACAGTACTGCCAGTTAATTTGCCTGTTGTTGCTCCACCAACACAATTAGTTGAAAAGAACACAGCAGAACCACTGCAATACACAATAACAGTGCTCCTGAATAAATCAGCACTTCATTCAACAGAACGGTTGAATGAATGATTCAATGACTCATTGAGGGCTTCTCAGTCCTGAAAGGACATCTTAATTTGAAAGATCCTTGGAAGACAGTCTTTGTTTCGCATCCTTTATTCAGCATATTTTGAAGTATTTATCAAGTTTATCCTTCACATGCTATGTTCCTGAATGAACCAGCATTTATGAGTGAGTCATCCAAACAAATTATTTAAATGACTTACTCGTTTGTTTCGCTCCTAAATGAATCAGCATTTTTGAACAAACCGAGAAGTGTTCTTCCATTCCACTGTGCTACTTTTTCATTGTTTTTCTATGTAAACCCAAACAAATCAGTTGAGAAAATGATTCAAATGACTACACCTACTGGTGTAACAATGTAATCTGCAGAAGTCAGTGAACATTCTATATAGAATGCGCAGACAGACAAGAGCGATACACTTTGTTGGACTCTCTGAACTCTAGGAATATTTGAAACATTTTATACTGCATTAAAGGAACAGTTCACCAATAAATGAAAACTCTTTCCCCTTCATGTCATTTCAAACCTACTTCTTGATTTGTTTATACTGTGTAATAGAAAAGGTGAATTTCTGAAGAATATCCTGCCACACTTGTCAATATAATGAGAGTACAGTAAGTAAATCTATTCTTAAAGGTCAACTATCCCTTTAAAAATACCTTCATAATACATTATGCATGTTTTGTATAAAGTGCACCAATTTATGAACATCATACAACATTTTAAACCAGTTCAGAGTAAATTAGCCACAGTCAGTGGCACATTAAACCTGAGGGAAAAAATAAACACCCCCAGGAAATCTTTCCCTGACGGAGCATATTTGTTTCCCTTGTTAGGCCCTGTACTATGCGTTAGCTATAGCCAGCGCAAAAGTAAAGTGTTCACATGTTATCTGCAGTAGTGTCTGAGTGTCGACAGACAGACTTACTGTTAGTGTCTTGCCACCTGGCAGAAGCTCTGAGCGCTCTGAGCGGTTGAATTTTCTCAGCTCTCTTGGTCTCCGGGTCTATGACTTGTTACGGGTGTATGTGGTACATCCATAATTATGCAAATGTCCCAGCAACCACCTGTCATCCCTCGACAACGTCCTGCCACAGCATATGCCCATATTGCGACTACCATCTGATACCGTGTGCATGCATATGCAGCTCACAGGAAGTCCCAATTTTACAGACGTAGATGTTTCGGTCAGGCCTCAACTCACCACATGCAGTCACAATGAAAACAGAACCGTGAAATCTGAATAGCCTGAGGCCGTACAAAAACACTCTGCAGACCAAGGGAGGCCCTATTATTCAATTACGAACTGAACTCAATAATGATTTTTAATACACTTCCTTTTGTCAGTGGTCAGTTCACATTCGGTTCACGGCTCTAATGACAAGGCCCCTCAGTCGAAGTGTAACTGTATAACCCTAACCTATGTCTGGGATTACATTCAATAATTAGCTTAAGGCCAAGATGGCTGAAAACGCACAGAGATGGGTCTCAAAAAAAAATAAAAGATCAAATGACATCCAAATACATCGTTTCAGTCTCCGTAAAATTACATTACATATTACTAACGTCAAACAAGCAATAACAAGAAGTGACATGCGGATTGCAGATAATGGGAGCGGGAACTAATGGGGCTTTCAGAGAAGCAAGAAATCAAAAATGATGTTTTACTGAATGTGACATGGTTGTTAAAATCAGCCGGATCGCATCTGATCAGCAACGTCAGGAATCTGTGCAGAAGTTCAAGAGAAACCAAAAGATGTCTGTGGCAAGTCAGGAAATGGTGAGAAATGCTCCAATCTTCAAGAAATATTTTAAATCATTGCTGATGATCAGGCCTGAACGAATCCACGTGGAACCTCATATTTTTCGGTCCAATATTTAGTTCACTTTCTTTTTTTGGTATCCCAGCGTTTCTAATTTCAGCACATATGCGATTTTCTTTGAATATATTCAGGGAGCAGGTGGTTGCTCATCTGATGCATGTGTTCATATTCTCGTTTGATTTCCTTAAGAACATAATCACAAAATCTTTGAAGAGAATCAAACCACATGCTCGTCTGCAACATGTCGCATTATTATACTAATTTGGATAAATACTTTTCATTTCCCCGCTTACTCGTGATTTCCTGCTAAATTAGTCTTCAACTATTCACATGCAAAGACAAAAATATCCGTGTGTTAAGCCAAAACTTTGTAATTCAATTCCTCTATCAATACACAGACCATCTGAAGCATCCAGCAACTTTCTCATGCACAAACAAATGATACTCGGGTGGAAATCACATGAGTTTAAAATATCTCTGCATATTTTAATATGAGAATATTTCTGCATATTTTTAAACAATGAAAGCATGGACTGCAGAAAGCATGTGATGCTGCTCTCACAATATTGCTTTTGTTGAACAGCCCATCTAGCGAGTACACACAGAGGACACACGACCCCGCTTTATCCCTTTCTTGCACCACTCCAGCCAATATGGGCTCCTAATGTGTGATCGGATTAGCTTTCCTCCACCAGAAATTGGCTTCCTCTGCGTTTAATAACCAAGACGACCACTTAAAGGCCTGTACCCATCGATCTCAGGTGTGTTAGGGGTATGGCCAGGGCCTCTAATGAGACCAAGGACCAATTTCAGCTCTCCATGGAGGATTATGAATAGAGGGGGATACTCAGGCCTGCAAACAAGCTAGACACCAAAGATGGGGTTAAACTCACCAGGGACACCCTCTCAGACACCATATTTACATCTCTAATCCATCGCCTCTCTTTGAGGGTGGAGATTTGTGGATTAGTCTGTAATTAAGAGAGAATATTCACTGGTGTCTCTACACAAAGCCTCGATTCACAATTTTCAAAATCGATGAGATGGCACTCTCTTGAAACGCATATAAGACTCTGAGATACGTTATCTCTCGCATCGTAAGACACCCACAATATCATCTCTAACTTTAACTCGTTCCTCTATAAACCTTGTGTTTTCCGCTTCGCTGAGTTGGCACTAATAACATGCAATTTACTTTTGACTTTTCAAACACAGGGCTCTCTAATATATTACTTACTGCTTCCAATCATTTAAATTGCCCGTGTGTCCATTTTGTCCTTGCGGGCCGGTTACCTGCCAAAGGAAAGTGTCCCTGACTGGCTGCCAGTAGTGGGTAATGGAGAGGACGGGGAACGCTGAGGAATACTGATAAGGCTGTGGACGAGGAGGCTGTGATGAGCTGAAACAGGTAGGCCGAGGCTGTAATTCCAGTTTCATCTTTTTCCCCCCCTTCTGTCGCCTTTCATATGCTGCAAATGAAATGATTGGCCAAACCAGGCATAATTTTTACGGATTTCTTTGGATATTACAAATACGACCTTGGTTTTCTGATGGATAAATATTCTATGCTTCAAGGACTGACCAGCGTGCTGAGGAGTCTAATTGAAGGGGTTGAGTTAATAAAATATGAAATAATGTCTTTGCTGGAACTCTTTTTAAAGAGTCAAGTGTCACCAGAGCATCCATATTGATATCTCTGGAGGTTTAGACAGGGACCTCTTTCAACTCTATCTCAACCTACATTTGCATTTGCCACCAGGGTACAAAAAGTCTTCCTAAAGGAGGTAGCTTAGCTTTCAAGTTGGGGAAAATAGCCTGGAAATTGTTCAAAAAGGAATATCTTGGAATTGGTTCAAAAAGGAAGAGACCTCAGATGACTGATCAGTAGGGCAACTCTCAATTTAGAAGCGGCTAATCTTGAGTAGATCTCAATGAGGCCGGGTTTCAGTTTTAGTTATATACGCTGTGGGTTTTTTCTCTGACTGTAGGGACATGCTGGGAGGATTCTGAGGCAGATGTAGAGAAAGCGCAAGCGTCCTGCTTGAGTGCTGGATCATTGCGACTGGGCAGTGTCCGTGCGGTTCGACACGGTGGAACGTGAAAGGTTTCAGGCTGTAGACAGACGGGTGAAAGTGGCGATAAGGAGCGAAGAGTGAAAAAAATGTCTGACTATGAATGTGAAAGATAAGGGGATTCGAGGACAGAGAAAGATACTGAAGCCATCTGCAACTTCCGGATACAACTGTCACAATTCACCCTTCAACTTTCAATTTGTTTGTGAAGCCGCTATATATATATATATATATATATATATATATATATATATATATATGTTATATGTTATATGTATTGTGTCTTAAGGTTCAACAAACTGTTCCATTATTCCAAAAAATAAAAATAAAAATAAAAACTTTTTTGTCTGGCTATTATTTGTCATGCTAGCCTTTAAAATGTTAAATAGTACAAATAAATAATAAAAAAGTATATTATACTTCAGTATATTATAATGTTGTGATGCCTATATTCTTGTCTAATATAATTAATTTTATTATTATTGTTATTATTGTTATTATTATTATTATTATTATTATTATTATTATTATTATTATTATTATTATTATTATTATTATTACCTGACATTCTTTCTTTATTCTACATGTAGTAAGTGTTTGGGATAAAGTTTGGAGAGCTGGACGGTAACATACTCTCTAGTCACGCAAGTTTAAATATTAAATTAAGTTCAAAATAGATCCAGAAATACAGGGTCACATCCCCATTAGAAATACACATTTACACAAGTCTAAATGCAAACTAATCTTAAAAGACGACTTGACGTGTAAGATATGTTTTATAAACCTACTAAATCAAAGTCGGACATAAATCAACATATACTTTCCGTACAGTCATAAAAAGAAACGGTAATACTTTCTCTGGCTCTCTGAAGGGCAACAAACACTCAGCATAAATGTTAACTACACTAAGCGTGCGGGGAGGATCTGAGGAGTAAAGCATTAAACTCGTCTGCTGGAGTTACTGCTTCCAGACGGGTGGATTTTCTGGATGAGAAAGACCAAAGAAGGCGGCACGGAGTCATGAACAGATATAACCATCAGATAAACAAGGATGAAGTGGAAAGTGTAGGTATGGAATGAAAGGGATAGGGAAAAGGTCTGGAAACTCAAGCCTGGATTTCATGAAATGAATCCTGACTCATCTGGGTCGACGTTTCCCACATGCTGGGGACAGCAATCAGAGTAGCATGAGGGAGAGCAATTAACTCAACACCGAGCGGCAACACCCCAGTGTCACCAGCAGGCTAGAGGAGAGGAATGAGAGCAGAAGTCCCTGGAGGAGCGCTAATCAGCTAACCAAACATTTCTGCTGAGCTATAAGCAGGCACTGCTCCCATAATGTAAATACCATGGAAGCATTCCCTCAATGCTACAGTGACCTGGACGGAAATTTTGATATGGTATAGTACGGTGCCAAACGTTCACTATGTTTCAAGATAGATGGAATCAAATGCATTTCAAAGACAACATGAATTGCCGTTTGCAATCTATTTTACTTCTGTATTCAAACATGTTTGGAAGTGAAAACAGATATTCAGTGAGGAAAAATATAGGGTGGAAATGTATTTAGGAACTGAATGAGGAATTGATTGGCTAATGAAAAGTAGGTGTTGTGTACCATAATGAAGTCAGGCTAAGGCTGTGTGTCCAACGAAGCTGAAACGCCAGGCGCTCTGCTAAAAATGCTCAGCTGTGAGCGCTTCAGAGAGCAGCTTTTTCATTTGAGACAATAGATATGTATATATCTATGATTGAGATGCTGTGGTTGCTATGATACGTAATGTCCGCTTTAGTAATATGGCAGACGCATTGTGAATGAAATGTTTCTCCAAGCATTATTTTTCATAACATTAACATAGTAGTCCGGCAAGTCCATCTGGTAATGACATAAATACTCAGAGACAAGCAATATTGCACTTCTTCATTGTTGTTCAGTCGTAGGATAAGCAGGGTGGTCGGTATTAGTCCCGCCCCTCCTCCACTCTGATTGGTTAGCTGACTAGAAAGTGACAGTGATGAGTGCGGCGTTTTATTCAAAAAGTTGAACATTCTTCAAAACTGCGCTGAGGAAAAAAGGCCCAAGCGCTCAGCTTGAAAAAAAACACTCAGCGCTCGGCACGCTCCTGGCATTTTAAAAAATGTGGCGCTCCCATTGAGAACAATTGGAAAATATTTCAAATAAATGCTGTTTTTCTGTTCATCATGTATTTATTTTGAAGGTATGTATGCATGCATTTTCCACCAAAAAAAAATAAAATAAAATAAATAAAAAAACTTTTTTTTCAATTATATTAAAATACAAAAAGGTAATTTTTAATTTGCAATTTTTAAATGCAGACTAGGTGAGAATAAGAGACTTATTTTAATAACTTTAAAAAAATGTAATTATGCAAATAATATTACTGAAGTGCAGGTCATGGCACATAGGGCTATTTCAAGTTAATAAGGACAATCATTCAGAATCCCAATTTACCTGAATTCACCCTATATGAGGAAAATATAGAAAATGCAATACTTCAGAATGATATTTTGGTTAACATAATGGAAATATATATATATATATATATATATATATATATATATATATATATATATATATATATATATATATATATATATATGTATGTATGTATGTATGTGTATGTATGTATGTATGTATGTATATATACATATATAAATATTAAGAAGCACGGCTATTTTCAAAAGTTATTTTAAAATAAAATAAATCGACATTTCAAACTATAATATATTTCACAACATTATTGTTTTAATGTATTTTTGATCAAATAAATGTAGCCTTGGTGAGCTTCTTTCAAAACCAGTAAAAACTCTAATTTGTTAACATTATCCAATAACCCACACAACCTAAGCGAGGTCATTGTAAAAGGAAAGTTGCTGATGCTCCAAATATATTTGCAATTCCATTTGGTTCCACTTGTGGTGCAGAAACCAGTAAGCTGAGCGGAGAATGACCAGACCAAGGTGACAAATTATGGGGCGAAAGGGCCTGGAAAAGGTCACCTCTGGTCAGATGAGTGGGTGCAAGTGTTTATCTGTGACAGAAGCATCATTAAACATGAAGAAAAACTACTCAAAGATAAGCACAGGCTTCACTTTTCCCACGGCCCACAATAGTATGCACAACTGCATCAAATAATGATGTTGTCTTCAACACGGTCCAAAACACCCTTTCGTAACTTCCCCAACTCCACCTTTTATTGTGCAGCACAGCAGCTCAAACGCTGTCTGAAGATACAATACGGGGTCCGTCCTTGTGGTCTGATTACTTATTGAACTTATTGAACTGAAGACCCAATTAGAATAATCCCTTCTCTCCTCTGCGTTAGTCAGAACCACATGTTTGGACGCACCGAGGAGAACAGAGGAACAATGAAAGAGGGAGAGGTGGGAAAATCCAACTGTACTGCTGACAAAACGAAAATCCACAGAGGAAGAGTACGAATAACAAAGACGAATGTTAAGTTCAGACACACAGACGTTAGTTTAATGAGCAGATGTTGTAATTTGGAAGGAGATAATGTTTCAGTCTGTTCAGTTTCTATTGCAAATAGTATTTTGGAGCACGAAAGAGCACTGATGGGAAAAGGGAAAAATGGGAAATACTGTATGATGGGAATATGTCACCATTTAGCGTGAAATCATAAAAGATCGGATTAAACAATAAGGGCAGTTTTTTACTAACTAGCTACTTAAAGCAATTTTCAACACTTAATTATTAACATTTATTTTCAACATACTGTCTACGGACAGCATCTGAGGAACACCAAATATATTCACTTGGACTTACTAATGTAAAAACTATTGAGAAACATGTTTACAGTAATGAAAGTCTAGCAGGCAAGTGGAGCAGAAAGTGTAAAAGCAAAAATGTTAAAAGCATTTATATTAATTATTAAAGCAAAATAAAATAAAATAAAATAAAGGTTGTTATTTGAGTAGTCCAGTTGTATAAAATGCATTTTGTTTTTTTTAAGGAGAGACTGTGTTCAGAGTTCAGTGATGTCCAATCTGCATAGACCTTTGCTCCATTACAACCAAAGCTATCTAGACTCGCAGTCAAGCACAGCTAGATCTGATCATACTAATAGAACAGTTAGTATAACTGTGAACTATTCCTTTAATACAATAATAATAAGATAGTAGTATAATAATACAATATTCTTCTAACTGAAGTGAGAAGATACATGTAGAAGGAGCTCTGAAGTTCCACTCTTAAAAATAAAGGTTCCCTATATTGGCATTGATGGTTCCATGATGAGCTTTCCATTCCACAAAATGCTCTTTATAGTTGAAAAAGGCTATTTACACTAAGAAAAACAACTGTTCTTTTGGAAGCCAAAAATGGTTCTTCTATGGCATCACTATGAAAACCCTCTTTTGGAACCCTAAGTCTATGCAGCTTATTTTTCAACGCAGAAGTAAGCTGTTTTCTGTGAATGTGCGAGACTTCGGATTCTTTAGCTGGAAATAATGAGAATAATATCAAAGTGCAGTAAAAGGTAAAAAATGCTTGCGCTACAAGCCAGTGTGTTTATAATTAAGACGACACATAAAAATAACATGGTTTAAAAACCAGTTTGTGGTTTCAAGCAGCATAACAAGCTGTTTTGTACAGCTAATAATAACTGGAAGCGAATGACAGGAAGCCAGACGCATTAAACATTCCCGTTTTTACAGGAAAAATGAGGTGGACAGAGCAGATAACATAACTGTGAAATACAAAAGTATAATACAATTATAATATAGTATAATAATACAATATTTGTCTAAAAGAACTGAGAAATTGCATGCAGAAGGTTTCATTACACTCTTAAAAATAAAGGTTCCTTATTGCCATCTATTGTTCCATAAAGAACTTTTAAAATCAATGGAACCTTTCCATTGGTTCTTTATAGTAGAAAAAAGATTCTTTAGATTTTCAAAATGTTCTTCACACTAAGAAAAACATGGTTGTTTTAAGAACTGATCACTGGACGCTGTCTTCTTTTGAGAAGCAAAAATGGTTCTTCTATGGCATCACCGCAAAAACCCTGAAGTCTACAGTGGAAAACGGTTCTTTAGATTATTAAAATATTCTTCACATTAAGTTTTTTTATTTATTTATTTTTTTATAACAATTATTGATAACTGTTCACTTGAAGGTTCTTCTGGGAATCCAAAATGGCTCTTCTATTGCATTGCTGTGAAAAGCCCCTTTATTTTAAGAGCATAGCTGTGTTTTGTTGTTAGAAAACAAGTGAAATACTTGAAATGGATCAATGAATGGCAATGTTCTGTGTTATAATCACACCAGCTGTCAACAGACAATAGATTCTGCTGAGGACAGAAAAATGCTTGTCCATTTTTGATACCATTTAAGCCCCCAAAGGCCATCTAATTGACTTTAGACTTTTAAGTAAGTTATTATAAATTGAAATTAGTGTATTTTAGTGCATTCACTGAAATACCAACTATATCCATAATGCACATGATCTTAGAGAAGAACTGCAGTGTCTGTCACACTTTATTCCCTAAATTCAACACTATTTTTATTCAAACCACGTCTTCCAGCATCAACAATCATGACTAAAACTTCACACAGGAAAAACTTCAGAAGCTCAAAAAGACAATATTTTCCTCATTCCGTAAAGTAAACGCTAGTGGCAAATACATTCTCGCTCCTCGGAGAGCGACAGAGAGGGGAAAAAAGCCTTAAATCAACACAAAACTAAATACATTGTGTTTGCAGAGGAGTTCCTCTTCATACATTATTTCAACTGACAGACACAAATTTCTGCCAGATTGCAGTATTATGTTCTTCTGGTTCCAGCAAAGGAGAAACTTAAGCAATGTGACTTGTCAAAACTCTGAACATTGTTGAATCACTTCATCTTTCCCATGCAGCCTTGAATCCGGCGTGTACATCGACAAAAATAATAACCGCAGAATGGTCAAGGGAAAATGTTTCCTCAAGATCAAAGCAACGGTTCATGAGCCAAAAAAAGCACTCGCCTTAATGATCTGTTGGCCCCATTGTTTTTTTTCCTAAATGTATCAGTAAAGATCTGGCCATAGGCTGAGTTCACCTATGATAGAGTGCTATAATAAAACGGGAGGGTTAGCAAGAAGTCTAAAACAAACAGCACTTAAGAATTTCCCGGGCGAGGCATCGACTCCCAGGAAATTCCAGCGAGATCCGTATGGACTTTCTCATCTGCAGCGGCTGCTTTATCTTATGAGGCTGACAATACGTGGGTTGAGTCACCTACTCTCACAATTTCTCTCTCTCTAGCTGTCAACTTAGTTTGCAAGAGATAGAGCGTTTCAATTAGCAAGACATTTTTCAAATGCAAGGTCGATGATCTCTAGAGTCCCGCTCTTCTCAAACGTGAATATATGCCTCTTTTTTGCCTTTATTCGACATGGTGTTGTGCTCTCAACACGTGACATCCCACCGGCCCTCATTGTTTCCCGACTTGGCGTAGGTGGCGTGTGGTTAGCGAGGGAAACACAGCCTCCAGACATGAATCCAAAAACACCATTCCTGAGACTCAGTGATGCCAGGATGAGCCCGAGGCTACGGCCGACCAGACTCAACCACGCATGCAAATCAACTCTCCAATTTACTCACACTTGACAAGACAAGCAATGATATGAGACTGCTAGTCCAAGCTAAGGACGCTTACACACCAGAGGATGCTTTGTCAGGGAGCTTGACGGAAATAAATGCATAAGATCTTTGGTAAAAGTTATGGAATCGAGTGAATTCGACTTCAGAAAGCACAAGTGGATCCACCTACTGGAATTAAAGTTATATTCTCTCAACTTGTAGTCACACAATACATTTTTGTGTAGGATCATTATAGTTAAGTACAACTCAAATAAAACATTTTCATAACCCAAAATAAAATAAACATTATTTATTTAGCTACACTGTAAAAAATGACCATGATTGTAACGGTAAAAAACTGTGAAAAATCTACGGTAAAAACCTGTTAAATGGTTAACGGTAAGTTTCCCTAATATATACAGTGAAAAACTGTAATAGACATTTCAGACAATTTTATGGTGAAATACTACTTTTGGAAATGAAAAAGAATGTAAAATTTAACGTAAATTGACGTTCCCAGAATTTTCTGCGTTGCATTTCTAATTTAGTTTGAATTTGATGTTTTTTCTTTGAAATAACTAGGTTTCTTCTTTTTCGTTTTTTCTTAGCAGTTATGTTTATTAGGATTGTATGTTACATATAATGTTGTTAAATTAATGTTTATTGCATATTTCAGTTTAATGAGTCTCACCATGATGGTGTTTAGTGCTTGTGTGAATGACACTGTGCACCTTCTATATATGTTATTATTTAAAATCTGCTTGTGTTGGGCTTTGGTTCATCATGTGACTCTCATCACCACCTGCATTTGGTGGTTATCAGTGTAATGCAAAGGTACAAAACAGATTTCAGTACTTCAGTAGGTTGGTATATTAACATTATATCAGTTAATGAAATTGCAGGATGGTTAACTGTAAAGTTAAAACCATAAAACCTAAAATGTTGCTACCGTATATATTTTACGGTAGAATTCCGGCAACCACAACTGCCGTTTTTTTACCGTAAATTTTACGGAATTTTTTTTGCAGTGTAGCTGCCATGGAAGCACTTCTCATTTTGATTTATTTTAAGAATAAGCACTAAAATAACTATTTTATTATTTTTTTAATTAATAAACTTTTTTTTCCTTTTTACATTTGATAGCATTTTTTCCTAAAAATAAATAAACATTTACATAAACATTTTAAATAAAATAATTTAAAATAAAATAAAAACTAAATAATACAAAATCACAAATATAAAATCTACACTCAAAATATTAATAATATAATATAATGTAATGTAATATATCAATTATACTAAAATAGCATTTAGTATATTTTTAAGATGACTTAAACAGAAATATTCAGTCACAATTTCAAGTCATTTTCAAAATAATTTTAAATAAAGACAAAACAAATAGTAAAATAAGCCAAACAACTAAAAATCAAGATATTTCTTATTTTAATTCACTCCCTCAACAACTGTTATGTATGTATGTATTTATGTATGTATGTATGTATTTACATACTCACTTAGTTCTCCTTCTTTTAATAATTATACTGTATAAGTGTTATATCTAGAGCAAGAAAGTCAAATTAATTTTATGAATTTTAATAAATATATTTCATGTACATTTTATGTATGTATATATGTAATACCAAGCTCTAAAATATTTGATCAGGTAGAAATTGTGAGTAAAATTTATTTTTAAAAATCCATATCTTCAAACTTTATCCAGTAAACAAAACAATCCATGGGGAATATTGTTGTGGACAGTGTCCTTGGAGTAAAAAGGGTTGAGAAACACTGATCTAGAGGAAAGCAGAACACTTTGTGCTCTCAGCAAAATCTCAAAACACCTTAAGAGATGCGGCTGCCCAAATTCAGACTTGGACACGGACCATTTCCATTTAATCTGAATGTGTTAAGAAGCTAATATGTCATTTTAATGGCAGGACTTGCATTCAAAAGCACAGAAAGACGGAAACAAAGTTTGGGAACTGGCAGAGTCAATTTCCTGTGATGCATATCCGAGCGAGGCTGAATAGAGAACAGAGTGTACCGCAATCTAATCACAGATCATTAGCAGATTAATGAGAGTCTGATTAAGCCGATCCCCGGTTCTGACCCTCATACGACTAGAAAAAAAAGACAAAATATGTAAAAATCTTTCAAAGAGCGGAGACATGTTCACTATAAACTCTAATGAACTCCAGAGTTTTGACTTCTGACGCTTGTGTGTGTTTTTTTCAACACACAAGCACAAATTATGTGGGTGTTTTATTCTGACAGCACCATGGGAATCGGCAGAACGAAAGTGATCCCGCCTTAGTTTGCATTCACAAAGTTGATCCCACTGAAGTGAACGTCGCTTTGTAGTCAGCCTTTGAATTAAGGGCTTGAAATGCACCCTGCCCGATGAATGCAGATGACTGGGTGACATTGCTAATGATCCTGAAGAGCTGCTGAAGAGCTGAGCCAGGTGGCTAACAGACTGCCGCTTTCTTTCGCAGGAGTTGACTTAGCATGCTAGCGCTGAGGAGGACGAGAGAAAGGAGAAGCCAGAGGTGGAAACCTGCAATGATACCTCAATCGATGTTTTGAGAGCAAGAGAAACGATCAATGAAAACATCAAGAGTGTTTGCAAGGTTAGAGCAGGCGGTCTCGCCAAACAACGTTGGATCTGACCACAGCAATGCTTCAAAAACAATCACAGCAGACAAAACAGACTGTTATCATCTAAGGAGGCCGAAGAAAACCAGTGTTGTTTACCTGTGCAAAAATCAACCATCTGGGTCATTACGCGGTTGTTTGCTAGTCAAGACAAATTTATTTATATTGCACTTTTCACAATAGAGTGTAACAGTGGCTGTTGACTTTTTTCAGTGGCGATGGTTCTGGAACTAATTCTTCCATTCATTTTTCCTATAAGGATTTTTTCTTCATTGAACTGTTACGAGCCATGAGCCAAACCAACCAGCTATGAGGAGAACCACAACAGTACAAACTTTGATTGGAAGCAAAGGTTTTTTTGAAAACTGGACAAAAGACAAAGGTATTTAACAGCTTTAGTGAGGGAAAGAACTGCAATCCCATGAACCATTACGAATTAGGGGTGTAACGATTTATCGATATGGATCGATACATTGATACAATGTCTGACGATACAATGCATCGATGCCACGCATAAAATATCGATATCTGTAATATAAACAGGCACCTTTATTTTGGCACTGTTTAAAACATAAGATGAAATTGTCATGAATCCGGTCCATGGACTTCCATTCGCTCGCCACCAGAGGTCACTCCTCCATCACATTGACTCTCACATTGCACAGACTGTTTCACATTACCCTGGACTACATTTCCCACCATCCATTTCACTAATCACACGCTCACACCTGAGAACTATCACACAATCACACACCCTACATAAACCATGGACTCCCTTGTTCAGATAGTAGCCTTGTCACAGCCAAGAAGGTCACCTGTGAACTCTTAATCTTGCCTGTAATGAACTCTGAAACCATGAATGAAATCTCTGTTTGCTCCATTACTTCTGTCTTTGCCAAAGAGACCACTGGTGAACTGTCTGTCTTGCCTGTTTCCATCAGGGAATCTAAACTTGAGCTATTTGCCTGTCTTAATGTTGATGTTGAGTCTGAATTTGAACTATCTGTCGGTCCTGATTTAGTCATGGAGTATATCCATCTATTCAGTTGCTGGCTCTGACTATGAATTATCTGTCTGTCAAATTTCAGTTACTGAATTGTCTACCAGTTCAGCGTCAGTTAATTTTGAACTATCCGTCTATCCTATATCAGGCCATGAATCTGTATGTGAACTACCTGCCAGTCCAGTTTCCTTCAATGAGCCTGATTATGAACTGCCTATCTGTCCAGTCTCAGCCAGTAAGCCTGTTGTTGAACTGTCTTCCTGTCCAGTTCCAGTCAATGAGTCAGATTTTGAACTGTTTGTCTGTCCAGTTTCAGTCAATGAGTCAGATTTTGAACTCTCTGTCTGTCCAATTTCTGTTAACGAGTCAGATTTTGAACTGTCTGCCTGTCCAGTTTCGATCAGTGAATTTGCTTATGGCCTCGGTCCTTGAAGCCATATATGCTCTCTCTGTCTCCTGTGTTTCTGTTTTTCCTAGACTCCAATCTCTGCTGTGGGATCCTGATCAGCCAGCCTGTTCCGTCGTGGTGCTCTCCTGATCCGTCGTGGTGCTCTCCTGTTCCATCGTGGTGCTCTTCTGTTCCGCTCTGGTGGGCTCCTGCTCTGTCTGCTCCGCCGTGGTGGTCTTCTGCTCCGCTGTGGGGATCCTTGGGCCTGTCTGCACTGCTATGGTTGTCCTCTACTCCACCCGTTCTGCCAGTTCAATCATGGTCCCCTGTTTTGCCGGTCCTGCCTCAGTCCCAAACGTCTTACACCTTTACATGGTCCTGGCCCACCGTCCCTCCCGCTGTTCCGCCTCCACTCACTCCTGGATTGTGTAATGTTTAGAGCATCTAGAAGCCGCTCCTTGTATAATAAAGCTTGCAAATGGATCCGCATTTGCTCTCGTCTCATTCGCCCCGTTACAGAAATAATGCAAACTGATTGCCTCAGAGCTCTGTCTTTAAAGGTTTATAAGTTATCGTTAAAAATCAATTTCCCTATGGAGAAAAAAATGGAGATCGAATGGAGATCAAAGCACCACAGTACAGATTACAACCTGGTACTATCATGATACCATTATGGCATTTATAAACCCAAAAATCAAACAAACTTCGCTGGTGTACAAAACTTGTCCCCAAAGGATGTTTTTGTCACACCTCATTAATAATTGTTTCCCCCCTGTTTTACAGTGTAAATGCTTACACCTATCAGCCATAATAAGCTTTAGATTCAACGGTGGCACTTTTATAGCTCTGTGACTAATAGTTTGAATTAGGTAAGCTTTCCGCCCACTCCAGTGTCAAGGCTAAACCAGGGTCTCCGCCGCTCCCCGCACGTTCATTTGTGTTACCGTCGCTAATGGAGCAGGGTGGCGTGATGAAGAGATGACACAGCTAATAAACCACTGCTCCAACGCGCTCCAAAAAAAGGCACTTCAATGGCAAAGAGCAAAAAGTCACTTTGTGAGATGCCACAGGCACGCAGCTTGATTTTAGCGGGGTGGTTTCAGGGCATTTCGGCGTCTGGTTGGAGGACCGTTTGGCATGCTTGAAGGCTAGCCTGATTAGCATGAGGAGACGTGATGGTTGAATCTTCAGAGAGAAACTTTCACAATCGCAAAAAACAAAACACAGAACAGATGGGCAATCAGACACGTTCAGCCATGCATATCAGTGCACTGATTCTGCTCTTGTTATTAAAAGAAAGAAAGATGATGTCAAAACCTTTGGACCAAAACAACAAAGAAGAGAGTGAGGTTCAGAGAGAGAGAGAGTGGAAAGTGGAGAAATTAGGTGATATGAGAATTAGCAATACAAGCCAGGGTTATTATTGTTAATTAAAACGAAAGCTGAAAATAAAACTACAGATAAATAAAACTATTAAAAAAAAACAATATTGCTACCTAAAATAAAATTGAAGATAACATATATCAAAAAAAAAAAAAAAAAAATCAGCCAAGGCAACATTTCTCATTTCGTCTAACTTGATGTTGATATACTGAAATAACAAAATACGAAAATAATTAAATAAGTAAATAAATATAAATAAATAAAAAATATACATACATATATATATATATATATATATATAATTTTTTTATTTACTTATTTTTTTAATCTGATTATGTATATGAAACAACATCAAAAAATACAAAAACATAAAATATTACTTTAAATTTAAAATGGAAGATATACATATAAGAAAAGATTCAAAATACTGACTAAAACTATAATAGTACCTCAAAGATACTAAAATAACACTGGTACAAGCTTGCATTATCATGTGCAATTTAAAATAAATTTGTGCAACTGTAATATAATTGTTCTATTTAACAAATGTTCAAAAAGGTTTATGCAGTTGATAATTGTCTGTTTATTACTGTCAGTGATGTGAACAAACATAACCCTAGGTCTTATATTACACGGGTGAACTGGACAAATTTCTACTTTTCGAGTTTTATGTTTTTAAAAATACTGCAATAGCTTTCTAAAATCGTGTAACATTTTCTCATTTAGGGTCATGAACATGCCAAAGTGTGGACTCTTTGTGAACTTCTATTAAGATTATGATGTTACGGGGTCAATTTGACCCACATATTTCATTGTTAAAGGCAGCCGCACAGACCCAAAATAAAACCAATGCATTTTGTTATTTTAGTTTCTAAACTACCCTCTGAGGGTATTTAAATGTATGCGTTTAACTGCGCTTGTCATGGTATTTTTTGTAATGTATAAGTATCACATCCGAAAATTATGCTGCACGGACAGTGCATAAAGTATACTTTGGTTTTTACTAACCACACAGCAAGCCCTTGCAACCGCTCAGACCACATTAGCAACCATAAAGCAACATCCTAATAGCACACAACACTCCAGGATCACAACATGAACTACTGACAATGTCTTCAGATAATGCAAACATCTAGCTAGAATGCGAAACGCTAGTCTTTCATTAATAATAATGGCATTGTGTGGAGTGTTCATGTCCTCCTAATGACTTCTACCAGACCACGGCAAGAGGAAGCGAGCGAGGGACGCGTCCCAGCGGCCAGCCACAAAACAAATTGATTATATAAACGCTGGCCTGCCCGCAGGTGTCTGCACTTTTCCCCGCAGGCAATCTCCTAATGGCTGAGGATCCGGCGTGTCATCGGCGTGATGGCGCACAGGCAGGGAAGCCCCTGTTAGCCGTCACTGCATTTATGTCCCCTACCCTTCATGAGATTGCAGCAGACGACAGGCTGGAACCTCCCCGTGGATTGTCTCTGGGGGAATATTGCAATGGACAAACATCTCTGAGGTTTTATTACAAAACAGCGGGGTGCTGCAGACCAGGAGGGTCATTTACTGTACGTCCTTTTTCAAAACTGCTCTATTTTATCATGCTTTCTACCTGGTGTGTATTTCGGTGGGATGAACCAGAAGGGGTGCTTTTAAAGGTAGAATTCACTCAAAAATACAAATTCTGTGGTTACAAAACAACATGACTTTCTTTCTTCTGTGGAACACAAAATAACATACTTCACAGAATGTTTGTGCTGTTCTTTTCCACCTGAAATATAGCAAAATAACACCATAAAACGTCCCTTTCATGTATAGAAACTTTGTCACAATCAGTCACAGTCACAAGACATGAAAACCGACGGTATTTGACCTTAATAATATCAAAGCTGGGGCAAACATGTAAACTGATGACCTTTGAATATACACTACTGTTCAAAAGTTTAAGGTCAATAAGATTATTTTTTGAAAGACATTTTATTCAGCAATTATGTATCAGTTCATCAAAAGTGACAGTTAAGGCTTTAAAATTGTTACAAAAATTCAATTTCAAATAAGTGCTTGTCTTTAAAAAATTTTGTAGAATCATGTAAAAAAAGAAAAATCAGTTTCTACAAAATTATGAAGCTTTCAAAAATAATAATCATAAACGTTTCTTGAGCAGCAAATCAGCGTATTAGAATGATTTCAGCTTTACATCACAGGCATAAGTTTAATATTTAAAATATACTAATAGTAACAATATTTAAATAAAACAATTAAATTGCAATAATATACCACAGTATTACTATTTTACAGTATTTCGTAAAATAAATGAACAAAAAACCACACAAAAAAAACAGTGAGCATAAGATACTTCTATCAAAAGCATTAAAATACCTTACAACCAAAAACGTTTGAATGGTAGTGTAGTGCACACAGATGCAAACACAGATGGAGATTTTCAGAGAAAATGTCAGAAATGTTAAAGTCATGTTCTCACAGAAATTTATCACATGGCTTCTTTTTTTTGCCATTTTATTATATATATATATATATATATATATATATATATATATATATATATATATATTTGCTAATTTGTAAAATTTAGAGTGATATCAAGTGATATCTCTATTCATTTTCATTGCTTGCAATTCAGCAATATGAACATTTCACCCAACATTTATTTCAGACTTCTCATAATAAATAACATCAAAATAAACGCAAAGATGGCAGAATTGTCATTTTTCTGTGAACCTTTCCTTTCAGCATGTGGTTGCGTGAGATGTTTAAATAAGCAACAAACAACTAAAAAGCGGTCTGCCCAAGTGCATGATGGGATGTGCGGAGCGAGAGCAGAGAAGGAGGCTCGGTAATGAGGGAGAGTGAAGGCGCTGGTGAGAAAGATACGGGGGCTGCCGTGGAGAGTTACTGAAGCTAAGCTAAAGAGATCCAGGCCGTGCGATGGAGAGAGGCTGCGTGTCAGCCGGCGAGCCCCAGGGTAGAGCACCTGAGCGCAGCACACTCCCCTGCTAATGAGTGCTTGCCTCTCTGAGCCCACCGGGGACGTCCCCTGCTCCACACACGCTCCACATCTCCCTGCACACTACAAACACTTTATAAATATCAGCCAGCGCTCCGACTGCACTGCAGAACGCACCGAAAATAAATCAGACAGACCAATAGTGGCGCATCGTCATTAAGATTCAACACCAGCCGACGGTGTATCGTAACGCTTTAAAGTTTTCTTTCTCTCTCTCGACTTTTTGCAAGATTACGCTTCAGTGTCAGGCAAGTCAGACGGACGCCTGATTCTGTATAATTACAAGCAAATTACATTCATTACCATAATTTACATCTCATCACCAATCCAATTATTAGTTGCCCTGACCTCTGCTGAAAGATTTTTTTTTTTAAATAATCAAACGCAGGGGAAGAGTTCTCGTTCCCTCTTCTCTTACTTCGAAGAAGAACAATCAATGCAAATTCGGAAAGACGAAAACTCTGAATGTCTGTGATTATATGCTTCGGCACCCAAACTCAAGGACCGGCGCGCCGCTGCTGCAGCTGTGATTTTGTGTTATGCCATGGAGTAATATGCTCATCTCCCTTCTCCTGAGGTCCCAGCACGATGTTTAAGACTTTTTTCTTGGGGGTGGGGGGTTTGGGGTTAACGAGAAAGTTTCTCACTATTTATCTATCATCAATATAAGACAGCGTGAAAGACTGATGAAGAGAGCTGGTTATCCGTGAGGGCAAACTCTCTCAAACAGAACATGGCATAGTAAATGGAAAGCTGATAAGTTCTGTGTTGTAAAATGCATCAAAACGATACAAATATTTTTATTTTTGTAAATGCAATGTAAATGCAATTCTTAAATCATAATGTAAATGTAAAATTAACTAATAAAGGTAAAGCAATAATTAAAATTGATTAAAAATAATGTATGCAACAATTTTAAGCTTAAATCTTGATGTGCACAGACCCAAAATAGAATACAAAGAGAAGTAATGTTCCTAATGTACTACCCTGCTGCTTTTAAGCAAGTGCCAATCATGGAAAGTTACTTTGAAAAAAAAAAAAAAAAAAAAAAAAAAAAAACCTCCTCACACTTGTATCTCATTCCGATTGCACAATATTCCAATAAGACCACTTTCACACTAAATATTGGGTGAAAAAGTCCTTCTTAATCAGCTAAAACCACACTGAGACGTCATACACTGAATGTAATATAACTATTGTGTTGTTTGTTGCGATGCATTCTGGGATTGAAGGATACATACTGAATCTGGTCAAACTTAAGTGCATTCTTGGTGTTTGGAGTGCATTAAAATGCCGTTTTGGTTGGCAGCTCGTTATGTTTTGGAACACAGCAAGTGGGTTTGTTTTTGTCAGAATTGACTAAAATTATGTGAACTTATAATGTTCTAAAGTGAAGTTATACATGGGTCAAAGAAAAGACGTTATATATACATAGAAAACATGTTAAATGCAAGTAAAGTGTTTAATGTTTCAAATAACTTTTGTTTTGGGCTGCACTGTGATCCTTAAACAGAAAATCTAATGATTCTTGATCTAAATATGCTTGACAATATATTTTGGTATATGAGCTATTGTTACACTGACATATTTTTTTTTCTTCTTCTGTAAATCTTGATAAAAGATAATCATTATTTTTGCTCAGAAAAAAATAATAAATTTAATGTTTAATAAATTATGCCTCCTGTAGGAGAAACTAGTCGCATGCATTGCTCAGGTGTGATTTTGTCCGTTCTTCCACACAAACAGTCCTCAAACCTTGAAGGTTTCATGGGCGTCTTCTATGAACTCTGATCTTTAGTTCTTTCCATAGATTTTCTATTGGATTCAAGTCAGGTGATTGGCTGGGCATTCTAGCAGCTTTACTTTCTTTCTCTGAAACCAGTCCAGAGTTTCCTTGGCTGGGTGTTTGGGATCACTGTCTCGCTGAAATGTCCACCCTCGTTTCATCTTCATCATCCTGGTAGATGGCAGCAGACTTTTATCAAGAATGTCTCTGTACATTTTTCCATTCATCCTTCCTTGATGTGCAGTGCCATTTGACCTCCAAACATGGTGTGTATTATGGCACAATTTTTTGTCTCATCTGTCCAGACTATATTCTCCCAGTATTTCACAGGCTTGTCTAAACATTGTGAAGCAAACTTTAAATGAGCTTCAACATGCTTCTTCTTCAGCAATAGAGCCTTGCGTGGTGAGCGTGCACACAGGCCACGGCGGTGGAGTGCATTACTTATTGTTTTCTTTGAAACAATCCTACATGCTAATTCCAGGTCTTTCTGAAGCTTTCCACAAGTGATCCTTGGCTCTTGGACAACTCTTGGACAACTCTTGGACAATTTTTACTCATTTGTACTGATAGATTTCAGCTGGTGTCTTGGCTTTCCATGCCTTTTTGCACCTCCCGTTCTTCATGTGTTCAATGCTTTTTCCCTGTGTCCTTCCACTTTATTACACAGAACTTATTTGTCTTGCCTTCTTTGTATGTATGGATTACTTGGATTGTTACTGACATCTGGTAATAAATCTGGTAATGTCAACAACACCTTTAGAAATATATATATATATAATATTGTGATACACTGTATATATTATAATATTAATTTATAATGTAATACTGTCACGCCCCTGGACTGTTTTGTTGTGTTTTTGCTCCTCATGTGTTCCCTGTGACCTAGTTTCCTCCCTATCTGATTGTATTAATTTGATTCCAGGTGTGTCTCCTTAGTTCCGTAATTGTCCTGTCCTTATAAACCCCAGTCCTTGCAGTCTATGTTTGTCGGTCTTTAAGTGTCCCTGAATGTCTTGCATGTGATCTGTGTTCCTGTCTGGAGAATAAACTCACATATTGCTAAATTCTCGTCTCCTCGTTCCTGGTTCCCGTGCCTCCTGTGCCTCACACACACACACACACACACAAATATAGAAGAATCAAATTCCTGCTGGCAGCGTTCGTATGATGCTGGGGAATTCACACAACGACTCCAGATCTCCCTCAGCGGAAGCTTATAAAGCACAACAATAAATGAAATCAGTGGTTCAAATAGACTATAGAAGAGCCTGGTATGGGAACACATTCACCTGTGGTACTATCAGTATGTGTCTGGAAATAAACTATGCAGGACAGATATAGAGGTTGTTTTCTTGGAGAGTAACACATGGATCAGTTCGCTATTGCTCCTCTTCTGCTAACATCATGTTTCTATGTACGCCACATCATAAAATTAGAAATACATCCACATTCTCCAAAGCTCTATTCTTTATTCAATCATAAAATCAGGGCTAACTAATATATATTCAAATGAGGCTGTATGATGTGAACTCTTGAGTGTGTGTGGATCAAGCCGAATCTGAGCTGTCACAGTTAATCATAGATGTATCCTCTCTTCTCTCCACACCTGACTGAGTGTGTCTCGCTGTTCTCCAGCAGCGCTTCCCTTGACGATTTCACCTGCCCACTCAACCCCGCCTTCCTGTCAAGGTCAGTCCCCATACGTCCAGTGTCAAACACAACTTTAACAGAGCGCACACTGTGCTCTACGAACCCACACACCTCCTTTCCTCAGACAGCACACCACTGACTGAACTACAGTTTCAAAAGAAACAAGCTGACTTGTGACAAGGCAAGATTCAGGATAAAGTTTTTCACAACTTTTACTACTGACGGTGGTTCACAGCAAGCATACAAACCGAATATGAGAGCAGCCTAAATGTGGCTTAACTCAAATCAGAATCATAAGATTGAAACTAAAGCAATACACTGATGATTAGAAGGATCAAATAAGAATTAGTACTTTAAAAATCAGATGAGTCAGATTCAGAACAATGAGAATCAGCAGATTCAAAATCAGAAACAAAATCCACTAACTGATGATTAGAATGATCAAATGAGAATCAGTACATTCAAAGTCAGAAGATTTAAATTCAGAATAGTTATTAAAAAGTTAGTTTCAAAATCATTATAAAAAACAGCAGACTGACAGTCAGAAGAATCAAATCAGAATCGGATTCAGATTTAGGACAATGAGAATCAGTAGATTCAAAATCAGTAACAAAACCAGTACACTGATGATTAGAAGGATCAAATAAGATTTAGTACTTTAAAAATCAGAAGATTCAAATCAGTATCAGAATCAGCAGACTGACAATCAGAGCAAACAAATCAGAATCAGTAATTCCAAAATCAGAAGATTCAAATTCAGAAATCAAAATCAGCAGACTGATGAGTGGACTGATCAAAAATGAGAAAATTCAGGTTCAGAATGATAATTAGATTCAAAATCAGAATCGAATTCAGCAGACTGCCTATCAGAGGAATCAAATCAGAATCAGTACTTTCAAAATCAGAAGATTCAGAACAATCAGAATCAGTAGATTCAAAATCAGAATCAAAATCAGCAGACTGGCGAGCAGAAGAATCAAATCAGAAACAGACATTTCAAAAGCTGAAGATTCAGATTCCAAAAAAATCAGAATTTGTATTCAAATCAGAAAGATTCAGAACAATGAGAATCAGTAGATTTAAAACCAGAATCAAATCAGAGTAAGTGCAGAATCAACCGAATCGGAATAATCAGAATACAATGAAATCAAATTAAACGACACTGCGTTATCCTTATCATTTTCTCATTCAGAGAGGATTGTGGGTAACTTGTCATACTGCATCTGGTTAAGACATAGTGTAACAGAGTGTGAATGTGACGGTGACTCACTGGTCCTGAGGGCGGATGGGGTGACCTCGATCTCACTGCTGGTCTGGTAGGGCTGGAAGGCTGACAGGTTGCTGGAGTTGAGCTCACCCGTGCTGAAGAGCTCTGGACTCTGGGTGCCTGTGGAGCTGGCGCTGGTGCCGTCTCCTCCATGATGAGGGTCCTGCTCCTCGTACACCGCCACCAGCTAAAGACAGACAAACAATTATGTTAATCACACTGCTTGATTTATTTCATTTCACAATATGTAAATACCTTGCGAGTGACCACCTTCCTATAAAATAATGCAACTAAGAAAAGTTCATGTATACAGAAGATATTTACTCTTTGGAAAAACTAAATTGTGACTGTGATTTCTCTCCTTTTTTAACTATTTTTATCTGAAATTTTGCTCCGATTTATAAGATACCAAAGCCTATATTTAAAAAATTAATAATCAAGAAACACAACAACTCTATCAACATTCATTTCATAGCTCTATACTTTCTGTGTGCCGCATGTCACGTATGTACCTCTGTTTATTTTTATTTAAGCAAATGTAAGACTAAATCAAACATCTGATAGTCTCCAGAGCTATGAAAGAGCAAACTGCGAGCAATAAAATATTCCTCTGGGTCGACTCCTATTCTGAGAGAAAGTGAAAAATTATGACTTATACTAAGATACATTTGAAAAGAATAGTTTTATTAAATGGTGAGCACATGCACTATGGATCAAATGGTTTGAAGCCACACACCCCTGCACTGCATAATGCTGCAAAAAGGAGAAAACTGCACAGAGGAGTTAGCGGGGAGGTTAATTCATCAGCTTTTGTCCTGATTTCTGCCGACATTAACAGTTCGCACATCCACCAGAATAAATGGAACCAGCAAGTCACATGCAAGCCAACACAGAGACGCTATTGTGTGAAGCAGTTTGCGTCTGTTGATTTGTAAATGCTGGTTCTCTATGGTTCACATTCGCGTATTTAATCCTCGCTAGCAGGCAGAACTGTGACCAGGAGCCCAGTTATATTTTTCTCTACTGTCTTTCTCACTCATGCTCTGATTTTAAAATGGTTTATGATCAGCCTAATTTAAAGTGGCCCCTCATTTGTTTCTTTGGCCCAATTAAAGCATGTCAAATAAATGCCCTTAAGACGACGATGCAGCCACTGCGCTGACAGACTGCTTATCACCATGACCACTGCTCGTCTCGCTAGAGACCGCCTTACAGGCTCTAAATGTGTCTCCTTGCATAGATAGATTTAGGAAAGAAAGAGAACTAAACGTTGAGAAAATATCATCCAAAAATAATCCTAACAGTATTTAGTATCTGAATAGCTGTACATTCCTGTCACAAATCTCTTTAGCATCATTATCTTTCATCCAACTGTATTTGAATGACAGTTCTTGATGTTTAGATGCATGTCTGTTTGCTAATTGTGCAGCTCAATCGTTTCCCGCACACAGTCCTCAGTTGGAGAGCCGCCGCTCACTTCAGTCACTTCAGCCTGCACTTGTAATCAAACGGGGTATTTGTTTATAAATCACACAGTATTTATGGGGGCTTAAGAGGCCCGTCTTTAGGCCTAAATGCACTGAAGCTCCATGAATAGCCAGTAAACTGCAGTTTTAGCTGGCAGCTACAGCTCTCTGTCAGATCAAGAGTCCTCTCAGGGGGAAATGACAAAAACACTGGTTTGAGAGGGCAACAAACAAAGTCACCATGTCCATTTCTGTACAGTGGCTTCAGGTGACCACAGGAAGATCTGAACACTATTCTGTTCAGAGTCAACAGAATACAGAAACAATACTGAGAGATACAGAATCAGAAGAACTGGAATCGCAATTATACAATTCAAAATCAGCAGACTGAAATTCAGAATAAACTGATTGAAAACCAGAATCAGGAGAGTCAGTAGTTTTAAAATTAAATTCAGAAGTAGGGATGGATGGATCAATAAATCAATCAATAAATCATCATATAAATTAAAAATCTGATTTAAAAAATTAAACATTTACATTTAAATCAGTCAAAATAAATGCTTTAAGAATCAGAATCAGAATCAATATCAGTAGAATAAGAATCAAAATTATTGTAATCAGAAACAAAAATGTAAAAAATTCAGTAGACTGAGAATCAGAAGAATCTGAATCAGAAAAGTAGATTCAAAATCGGAATCAGTAGCTAAATTCAATTAGTAAAAAAAAAAAAAAAAATGAAGAAATCACTCCTTTTAAAATCAGTAAATGAATTAAGCCAAAGAATCAGGACACATAGATTAGAAGATTTGTTCATAATAATAACTTTAAGTAGATGCAGAATCAATTTCAATAGATTCTAAATCAGAAGAATTGTCATCAGAAACATACACAAGTTAATATCAGTAGACTGAAAATCAGAAGAATCTGAATGAGGAAAGTAGATTAAAAATTAAACTTGTAGTAGATTTAGAACTAGAATAAAACAATCAATATATTGGATGTTTTTAATAATCACAATACATTAAAAACTGAAAACAAATAAATAAATGAATCCTAAGAAACGATCAGAATCAGAATCAAATTCTACCTTGTGGTTGTGCTTGTATACACGCAAATGTGCTCATTAATCATTAAATCATTTCCTGGTGTAATAATTAGCACACTAAATCAAACACATATAAGTGAATGCTGTACAAACTGCTGCAAAGAGTTGCACTTTAGCTGAAATTGCCGGAACTCAAAACTCACTCAACAGTCTAAGCCACCACTAATTTTTATTCCTAGCATATACAGAAAAAAAGTCCAGCATGCCTCACATCCATGACTGTCATCGTTATCCTTTTAGAGAAAAGCATAAACAAAACAGATATGAAAACAGACTGAATCGGGACAGTAAAATAAAGTTTCATGTGACCTTCTCTGAAAACCCGCTCCAGTCTGAGGCAAAGAGATTGCTGGGTTTTAGAAGCTTCCACAGGCCTGTTATCTTAAGTGCACAAATTGTTCAAGGGCTGTTTGTGTGCTACAGGCCCAGTTCAGTTCTGCTCTATCACACATTTGCAATATAATACTTCAATTTCCATCCTTAGTTGTTGTTTCTGTATATGGACATAAGAAGATAAGAATGGACGTGTCCTGCCAGAAACGGACACTGTTTGTCTGCACATTTTGAAATGCTAATGATGATGGTTACAAATAAACCGGTGACAAATATGGGATGACAGATCAGTTTCATGTTTTAGTGAGAGACGTTTGTGAAAAGAAACCAGAAACGCTGAAATTTAAATAAATGCTAGGCTAAAATGTTGGACGACAGCCAATCCCTGTGAGGTGACATCCATCATTAACGAGTCATAAAGTTTCTAGTGGATTCAGAATTATAATCACGTTGTTACATATTACTATATTTATTTCAAATTTTAAAAGGCAGTTTTGGATGCTTTTGTACCCTATACAGTAAACCGAACACAACTCAACATATTTAAGGTAATTATGCAGATCATAATAGTATAATCTTTTGTAGCAATTCCTCGTCTTAACCACAGGCTCTACTCTTCAAAACGGCAACATAACAGAAATCCTTATAAATCTCAACAAAACGGAACATTAAACACCAATACAACTCTCCCTATATTAATACTGTGCAAAAACACACTAAATAAAACTTAATTTCAACATTTATTCTTATACAGTTGGGCTGTCACAATTTCTATTTTATTACCATTATTATTATTATTTTTATCAACATTGCAATTTTGACTTTAATCACAGTTTTGACACTTTACTAATCAAATTTAACTAAATGCATTTTGATGTTTCAATTGAAACACATTTCAAAAGGAAACCTAGTAGAGTTTTATCAAAAAGCTGTAAAAAAAAATGTCTCTAGAACAGACACAAAGCAAAACAAATACGAATGTGGGTAATAAAACCATCAAAACAAACACATGCATAAAAACACCTTTTACAAACCAATTACAAATGTTTTACTGAAAGTGTCATCTATTAAATGTCATTAAATATGAAGTGTGTAATATGTGTTATTTTTTTGTTTGTTTTGTGGAGTCCTTTTGTGGAGGTTAATCAAGCCAATAAGAGACTATTAGCTTCATTTTTATTAAACAAATGTGTTATTAAAATGTCTAAAAATGTATAAAACTGATCTGAGATCAGGTAAAAAAAAAGTATATTTATATATATATATTAAAAAAAAAAATGCATAAACAAAGGTTCGTGAACTCACTATGATCGCCCCCTAGTGGCGAACCACTGAAATTTCGAAAAATGTTGAAAGTGTTATGATATAACAAAGCCTCGCTTACTGAATTCCCATGACTTTTGTGGATTGATACACGCTCCGAATCGCTGATTTGAAACAAAAGATTTGCAAATGTTTCAAAGCTTCACGAAGCAGAATTTCATCACTAGAATATTTCACCTTTGTCCGATTATGAGCAATAAAAATCTCTTTAAAAGTTGCATAATGTCTGAACCACCTCACGCAAGTGCTCGTCAACACGGCGTCTATTATTGTTGCCGTCTTCAGTAGTTTATTGTGTTTGTCGCATTTGTTTTTCATTTGTAAACCAATGGCCCGAGTCACTGTTGCCACCTTGTGGACAAACTGATTAATAAAATACACTCAAAAACCGAAGTATACTTCAGGCTTTAGTCACAACTAACAAGTCCTCTAATGCACGCTGCAGGGTCAACCATTCATTATCAGAGTGAACAGGAAGAGGAAACCCCAAGGAAAGAAGTGAGGTGAATCTTCCCAATGCCTTTCATGTCTTTCCCCTTTGATCTCGAGGCTTTCACGGTGGGAAGTGTCGGGTGATTACAGCAGGACCCTGATGTGCGGATCTGTTCCATTAACTTTGACAGTCATGATATCGTGTGATCTTTCCAGGATCGACGAGGACATTGTGATCGGCAACTATAGCATGAATCAGAAGTCGACATCGACATGTAATGGAGACAACTAGACATTAGCATAATCAGAATACCGTCGTGCACTTCAAAAGCCTTTTTGGAGCAGGATGGATGTCGTTCAATTGCTATCGAACAAGTCATTTTGACCTTAATAGCTGCGACGGCGAACAAGATAAAACCGAGACATTCCTGCAGCTATGCCTACAATTACGACACAGGCCTTCAAATGACTCTCCCGAGCTGCCAATTTCCTCTGAGCAGACCTGCTGAGGATTAATAAAGTTTTATTCCTCATCAAATTCTCACCTCCAAACTACATTTCAATGGGAGCATGGCAATGATTTTTATGCCTGAACCATGAAAGCGGCCCGGCCGAGCCTCTGGCGGTGGTATCGCACCCAACCAGAGAAAGCTCAAAGTAACTCACCTCAACTTGATTAGCCGCCGCGGCTCAATAGACTGGCTCGCGGCGAAACGTCCAACTGGTCGGATAAACGAGCGGTCAAAGTTTCATCAGCTGTCAGGGTTTTTTCACTTTGTAAGTGAATCCACACAGAGCTCAAGGCTGTGGGATTAATGCGAGTGAATCATTTGTGTGAAACCTCTACTAAACTCCTCTGGGCTATAAAAAGGAGTCTTACAGCGCAAAAAAACTCTGTGAACTCATCACCGGCTAAAAAAAAAAAAAGAAATGTTTTGGACTTGACAAATCTGAAGCAAGCGAAATAAAGTAAACAAACTACAAACACGGCAGAAAAGCAGCACCACGACGTATCAAAGGGCTTCAACGTAAAGCAAAGTTCAAGCTTCGGGCCTCTGGCAACTCAATTAAAGTTAGTTAATATTTTATTAGAATTTATGGATGAAAGTAAAAATATTTATTTATATATTTTTGTTCCCAAGACGGTAGAAAGAAAAGGGGATTTTTAATGAAATAATTAAGTACGCTTCAGTAATGCAGCTATTCCACAGCAGAAGTAGTTCATGTCTGAAAGCCTCTAAAATCAACAAAATGCAAAGCACACTGAATGTGCAGAACGAGGCCAGCTCATGAATGACATTCGGTTACAAACAACAAAACACATCTGCTCGCAAAACAATCGTCCGCATCGCATATTCATTTGCGCCAACCTCCTAAACTCCATCGGATGACAGCATCGCCAGGCGCTTTGGACTTGCCAGAATTTCAAGGGTGGTTAATTTAATGGGCTTCTAATCGAAAATTCTCAATGGGAATTGAAGTTCAGTCCAAATGGAGGGTCATCAAAGAACATATGGTGTGCACTGTTCAGCCAAAAGCATTATGTTAGTTGTTCGCAGCAAATTGCATCAGGTTTTAACCAGGTTTATTTCTATTATGCAAAAGGCTCTAAAATCACTCTGCCATTTTTTTTTTTTTTTTCATTTACCCAGCATTTAGTTCACCAATTACGGATAAAACTGGACATTAAGGAAACAACACAAAGCACTTTTGTAAACGATGAGAGTATGAATGAAAACTGGCAAAATGAACTTATCAACCAAAGCATCCAACTGTTACTACTTATGAAAATTGCTTCCAAACTAGCATGACATTTCTGTTCTTTCACAGTGAAATGCCAGCTGAAAGGTAACAATGAGCGGCTTATATGATGGAACATACAATTTATGACTCTACAACCAGTGTCAACCACTAGAAATGACGCCATAGCATTTATACTGCAGTGAGACAGCTCAACAGCAAGCGGTAAACTATAGTCTACCCTGCTTACTGTCATGAGCTCTTTGTAGACTTTGTTGATTATAAAGAGAACGATTTAGATCTGACACTTCACACTATTTTACAACATCTTAAATCTTGGCTTTTCCACTCATATTTATGATGCTCTGAAACTTTACTTTAGTGTTAAAATGCAAAGAAGAAGAAAAGAGCTGTTTTGGTATGTATCACTGGAATGGCATGTGATACGCTGTCTGTAGTGACATGAAGAAACGCGATATCAATAACTACGTGCATGCAATGTCGTGGTCAGTTAACGCATGAAGTTACCAAAAAGGCGATTAAAGCTGCCTTAAAACTGTGTGTGCATGTAATATGTTAAATATGAGTTACGTTAAGAACATGTCTCTGATATGGTTTTCAAAACTGTCCTGGAGCAGCTCAGCACTGTCTCCCTCATCTAACACACCCGATTCAACTCGTCAGCTCATTAGTAGAGACTGAAATGGGTCAGAAAAGGTAAAGAGAGTTGAGAGAAAATAATGATGCTCAGATCCGCGACATCTCTTAAAGAAATAGCTGCCAAAAACAATGTAATAACCAGCTGCTGTGCTGTCTGTTAATCAAGAATAAAAGAAAAAAGAGGAAATCAGTAACTTTTATATATATGTAAGTATTTATCTGTATTTAGTTTAGAATTCAGTGTTTGATAACTTTATTCAAAATCAGTATTACTTGGTATCGGTGATACTGGCCTGTTGAAGATGATGTTAAACAAATATTAAAAATATGTTGTTTGCCCATTAATTTGAAGATTGAATGTGAAATTATTGCAATATAAAAGTATATTTAAAAACTTTAACGTTAATTAATTAGTTTTTTAATCGATTGACGGCACTAATTATTATACATTTTTATATAATATACAAAACCATGAAAAAATGTACTGTATTGTTTTATTAAGAATTAATATTATTTATATTATTCATATGTAATATATAACATATCAGTCATACCATTCAAATATCATTACCATGGTATTTGCATGGTACCTTCTAAAACGTATCATGCTATTTCCATTAGCACCATTGGTTTAAAAACTGCAATACTATGGTACCATCATGTCAAAACAAATATATAGTTATACCAGGGTGCACGGTAAGGAATATGTTTCTTGGTCTCTCTCTCTACTGTCTAAGAGAGAATGCTGAGCATTTGTCATCATTTAGTTGCTAGGGCATCCATAAAGGACTGATATTTCATTTACTTTCCTCCTCTGAAAGGTTACACACCATCCCGGTACTGTCCCATTTCATTTTAGCCTGAGATTCTCCTGCCTATCTCCACTCCTTCCATAAATCAAACATCCATCAAACGACTATCTTACACCATTCGTCAGTGACACTCCAAACAAGAAGTGAGACAAGAATAAGGTTTTCTCTCGCGCTTTTTGTAGAATAACTCCTGCTGTTATGTAAGAGACAAAGTCGGGAGAAGCAGAAACTTTAAGGTCACACAAAAAAAGTCTCAGTTGAAGGTCTTTGAGGCGAGGCTTGGGCCCGTTTCCGTCACGCTTTACTGAACTTTTCTCATCACACTTCAGCCTTTGAATATTTCATCGTTTTATCTATCCATTATTTCGGTAGCCCAGGCCTTCCTCATGCTGAGTGCTTAAACCTGTTCTGCTTCTCATTAACAACATCAAATATTCAGACAATAAGTCCAACCCTCTCGCTCTAAATCCCCCTTGTGTCTCACCTTAATACATATTTCAAAAGCGCTGCCACATGGGGAACATTCACAGCGTTCCTGTGCCTGGTTGGGAACCTGAAGATAGTGCCGAAATTAGCTCGAAACGAGGCAGCGTGATAACACTTGAAAGCTAAATGTAGCCTAATTCCGATGACAAAACTAAAAACTGACGCAGTTTGTTGACCTCTATTCTCCGAGACACAGATATGGTGAGACAGGTACTTTTTGCACCTGAAAGTGATGATGAAAAGAAAAATAGAGCGAGTTAGCTGAGGAGGTGGGGAAGGCGGTGTGAAAATACACGGCGCAAGCAAAGTTTAAACAGATTAGAGACTCATCCTTTCAAATCCACTTGGCCGAGATTTTTTGCGCTGGCCTTTGAAGTTTCTCTTGAGCTGCGCGAGTCGGGGGAAATGAATTCATTCGCCGTTTTACGCCCATGTTGCTGCTACCTACACAGTGCTGACAGAATGTAAAAATTCCAATAAGCTTTGCTCCCCTTCTCCGCGTTAATGAAATAAACCCTGGGCCATCTGCGTTACTGTTATACGGCCCAGAAGGGAAGCGCAGCACGGTTTCAGCCTTGTTAGACCTTTCGCTGCGACGTGAGGATTTGAGAAAGTCAGGTCAACAACAAAAAAATTCTAAACAATTACAGAGGGATGTAGAGCTCATAATGTCATGCAGTATAGATCATGCTTGGAGTGCTAACCACAATCCTAACATTCAAACAAGTTCAAAAGAAGAAAAAAGCTGCTAACGCAAACAGAAAAGCAGAAATGGAGATATGTACCATACACATGCTTTTCATGTAGTTTAGATAAACAATGGTTTAGATTAAAAAATGAATACCCTTTAAATGTGCACGTTGTAATGAGAAAATGGTTTAAAAACAGAACAAAACATTGTCAGAATTATTATAAGAGCCTCATTTTTTAAGTCTGTGTCATCTGTTTATTACTGTAAAGCTGCTTTGAAACAATCTGCATAAAGTGCCATTAAAAATAAAGGTCATTTGACTGAAGATAAGCCAATAAAAAGTCAACACTTAGAATAAATAAATAAACAAACAAACAATAATCCAAACTAGTCAACCTCATCAATCAAATAGTTAGCAGCTGGATGACTAGTAGACCACTGTGACCCATTTTTAGCCATAACCATCATAGAAATTGAAAGATAAAATCACACACACACACACACACACACACACACGTTATGTTTCCATGTTTTATGGGGACTATCCATAGGCGTAATGGTTTTAAACTGTACAAACTGTATTTTCTATCGCCCTACACCTTAACCTACCCCTTACAGGAAATGTTCTGCATTTTTAGATTTCCAAAAAACTTCATTCAGTATGATTTATAAGCTTTGTTTCCCACGTTTCTTCAAGGGGACCTAAAAAATATCCAGACAAGGTCAAAATTTACTGGTATTACTATTCTTTTGGGGACATTTGGTTCCCATAACATAAATTATGATAAATACCAGGTACATACACATACACACACACACACACACACACACACACACACACACACACACACACACACACACATACATACACACACACACACACACACACACACACACACACATACATATTAGCTCTTGAGAGAAAACAACTTAAAATACAATTTATAAACAGTTTATTTAAAATTAAAATAATTGAAAGATGCTGAAAGAAAATGTAATTTCAATTAGACATTTGACAAATTCTAAGTTATAGTTCATATATAACTACTGTAAGTATATAAAAAGCAAAACCTTTTTTTCTTAGCTCTTGAGGGTAATTTAACATACAATGCCAAAAACCCTTAAAGCTCTTGCAAAGCCTTACTGGCAGAAGTTCAACTTTTTAATTTGAATAAGAAATTAAACTGTACTCATTAAAAAAGTGCACTATATAAAACTTTGGGGTCAGTAACATGTTTAATGAAAGAAGTCTCTTCTGCTCACCAAGGCCATTTATTTGATTAAAAACACAGTAAGAACGGGGGGATCAGGTGACACTTTCATGAGCCAAGACGCACATTAGCCAAGCTCCGTGTATATAACACGTCTTTCGCTGTTGTTCGATTTCTTTTCTTACATTTGGGGTAGTTTTTTCATTTGTCGTTGGTCTGGAGATGTCACAGAGTATCTATCACCATCATCCTCGCCGATTAAGAAGAAAACTAAACCAGCAGCCGCAGCAGGCCGAGCGGACATGGAGAACAACACAGTGATCACTATAAAGCGATTTGAGGACATTTTGAAAACTGAATTAGCATCAATGCGCACCGAAGTCGCCTCTCACATGACTACAATCCAGTATATGCGCTCTAAAGTTGACTTTTTAATCGGGGAACAGAGAGAGCAGAAAAAAGCGATCAACGAACACACTAGGCATCTGGATGCCCTCGAGCAACAAGTGACAACAGAAATCTCCGGCTGCTAGGACTACCTGAAGGGGCCGAGAAAGATGACCCGATTGGCTTTCTGAAACGGTCACTGCCGATCTGGATCCCATCACTTGTGGGCAAAGATATCAAGATCGAACGTGTGCATCGAGTTTACTCCAGAGCTTCAACTGATCACTCCAAACCACGAGTGTTTCTCTTCAAACTGTTACGCTACAATGACAGGAATGTGATTCTTAATGAAGCAAGACGCCACGGTCCTGAAAAACCGAATGGCGGTGCGATGTTGAGCTTCTTCCGCGACGGCAAAGAAGCAGAGCTCCTTCAATACAATATGGAAGGAACTAAAAGAGGCAGCTGGTTCTTCAGTATCCAGCTACGCTGAAGATCCTCATGAAACATGGCGAGACCAAACTAATGCACTCACCGGACGAAGCGTGTCAATTCCTGAGCTCGATTCCCGCTCCTCATTCTCCTGGGATGGACGTGGCATAAGGGTTGGATAATAATCTAGAACTTCATGTGACAATCGTCTACTGGCAGTTCTTCATGTAAGCTAGGAAACTTGGTATCACTAATGTACACTTTTCAATGTACATGATGCAATTATTTATGTTTGCTTCCTCGTTATAGAGAGTATACATACTGTCTGTAAAAGTTTTATGGGTGGGTTTTCTTTATGTTACTGGGTTTTTAAAGGCAGACTTGAGTTAATTCATTTGCAGTGGTATTACTTTCTCTCATTTGTTCAGTTCACTTATTTGTTTGATAGTAATGACTGAAATTAATATACTAAGTTGTAATGTCAGTGGTTTAAATGGCCCCCATAGACAAACAAGTTTTTTAGAACTATTGCGATGAAAAAAGGTTGGCATTGCTTTAATCCAGGAAGCTCATTTGTGGCAGGGAGGATGTTGGTCAGTCGCTGGGTTCCTCCACATTTGATGACCAGACGTGTATGGGGCTCGTCTTTGCTCGGTATTGTTTCTGTTGATTGTTTCGGCTCGTATTCATGGAACAAAAGCAGAGACTTTGAGGACCTGGAGTGCTGCTTTTGACATTGTTGAATCGATTGTTTCTTCTTTTTGATGTATAATTTATTTTGTATTCATGTACATTAGTTATTTTTCTTGTGGTTGGGTTTGCCTTTAAATAAAATAAAAAACAATTGTTCACAAAAAAATACAGTAAGAACAGTAATTTATTGAAATATTACAATTTAAAAGAACTGCTTTCTATTTGAAAAAAAAAAACTATCTGGATGGATGAATGGATAGATAGATAGAGCAATGTTTTGTACTTTTGTTCTGTGGTCAACGTTATAACGATCAGAAAATGACCTGATATATCCAACATGGACAACACAGAAACATTTGGAGCCGGTTTTTGCAATAATGTTCAAAAGTTACACTTAAATTCACTATGCAGGCCCAATCGATCCCGGCACGACACGCAAGATATGAGTGAAAGTTTTTAATAACACGATACTCTGTTTACATGAAATGAATTGCTTGCACGAGCGCCAACAGACTCTCTCTTAGTTAACTGAACTCTTGTTTATGATCCACTATTGATTCACTCAGTGTCCTGATTTATCTTGCTGTCTAAATATAGTTTCCAAAAGCACTTTCAGATGTCATTCGTGCCAAGCGCCTTTAGGAAATAAAATAAATCAAATCAGTTTGCCTACAGCGGCTCCTCAGCATGCACTCCTCCCGTTTCTTCTCTCCGCTTTATTCGCATTCAAACAGCGGCGTCCACGTCTCCTTTCAAACACGCAGCCCTCTATTGTGTGTATTAGTATTCCTGAGTTCAAACACCAGCATTATAAGAACTAATATAAAAAAGTGCTCGTCAGAAGATGTGCCCTTCAATCCTTCATTGGATATGCACAAAATCCAAGAGGAAAGTAATTAAAATCAGCATCTAGGGACGAAGCAGCTGCTGAGGGAGAGAAAGAAGATGGAAAAGAGGAAGAAAGAGCACTTCAAACGGCTCAGGCCCCCCAGTTACAGCACTATTACTCATCCGAGCGCATGTCCTTGACACGCGAGCGCGGATCACCCATTCGCTCGGCCTCGTGCTGAAGGCTGACGGGCTCTCGGTGTGCCACTGACTCAGATCAGCAGCGGCCCCGACGCCCATGACAGTTTGACACGGAGCGTGTGTGAATGGATCTCGGTGAATAAGGGCTTCAGCTAGATGTGCAAAAGTGCTCGTCGGTGGGCATCACATAGGAAGTGTTCAAAAACAGCTAGATGGAGCTCAGTGGAATGGAAAAGGATGTAGCGGTCTTGAGATACATTTTAAAACACTGTTTTCAACTTGATGCGCTCAAGGTTATGTGTAGACCACCTTTAAAAATAAAGGTGCTTCACGATGCCATAGAAGAACCTTTTTTTGTCTAAATGCTTCCATTAAGAACCTTTAACATCTGAAGAACCTTTCCGTTTGTGGTGAAAGAAGGTTCTTCAGATTATAAAAAGGTAAGAAAGAGATGGTTCTTTAAAGAACTTTTGACTGACTTTTGACCTTAGTTCTGGCAAATCACGTGAGTCAAGCTTGCATCAGCTGACTCTCAGCTGATCACATCTACCTATAGGAGTACGACACCTATCACGGCATCCCTACATAAGCGCTATTCAGTAGTATTCAGCAATTACCCTCCTCCATCCCCAATTCCTCCTTTCGCCACAGTCAGGACTTGGCTTCTGATATTCCTGTTGAATCAGCCTCCCTAATCTTGAGTTATGTGTTACACTAAATGTAATTAAGTACATTAATGATCTGCTTGGTTCTGTTCTGTTAACCCTTGGGGGGTTATTATTATTGCTGCTCTCCCTGCTCACTCATGACAGGCTGCATGGATGGGCAGAACAGAACCATACCACCAAACCAAACGGTATGCTAAGTGTCTATCATTTGACAATAGTGGTCCTGACAGAAATGGTTCTTTATTTTTAAGAGTGAGGGCATGTGATGAAAGTTTCATCATCATCATATTACCTGTATTGCACGTGCACAGCTTGATTTTTTCTAACTGATTGTATTCTGCGCATTGCTTTTTTGCATTAATTAGTTTGTCCACAAGGTGGCAACACTGGCCCGACTTGTTAATTTGCCGTTGAAAAAAAACCACAAGAAACTGAACAACAACAACAAACAACTGGATACACAACAACAGACGCCCACGTTGACAAGCACTTGTGCAGTTCAGAGATACACGCAACTGTAGTTTAAACACCAACAAAGAAATTGTTATAGCTCATAACTGGACAAAAAATATATATATATATTTCTAGTGCATCTGTATATTTTTAAAGGCAGTTTAAAGAAGTCATGATGGAAATCAATGTATTATGCAAACTGTCTGAAATCTACAAAACAGTTCAATTTCAGACTCTAGAAAGTCAACACTTAAAAATCAAAATCAACATCACTAATCAAATAGTTATTAGTTGGACAACTATAAGACCACTGTAAGCTATTTCTAGCCATAACCATCATAGATCTTGAGAAACATGAAAATAAAAAGTAAAACAGTAATGATATTATTTTATAATAATTGTATTTTAAAATTTAATAAATTAAGCATAATAAAGTATTTTAAGTACACTATTATGTAAAAATTGGGGGTTTGTAACATTATTTTCTTCTTCTACTCACCAGGGCCGCATTTATTTGATCAAAAATAAAGTAAACAATAATACTGTGAAATATTATTACAGTTTATAATAGCTGTTTTATATGTGAATATATTTTAAAATGTAATTTATTTCTGCAATAAAAGCTGTATTTTCAGCATCATTAGTCTTCAGTGTCACATGATCTTCAGAAATCATTCTAATATGCTGATTTGCTGCTCAAGAAACATTTCTGATTATTTATATTGAAAACAGTCATGCTACAAAATATTTTTGTGGAAACTGTGATAAATTCTTTCAGCATTCTTTGATTTAATAGAAAGTTCAAAAAAGCAGCATTTATTTGAAACATAAATCTTCTGTAACATTATAAATGTCTTTACTGGCACTTTTGATCAATTAAATGCGTCCTTGCTGAATAACAGAATGCGACACTGAAGGCTGCTGAAACAAGAATAAATGACATTTTAAATATATGCAGTTATTTAAAATTGTAATAACATTTCACAATATTACTGCTTGTATGGTATTTTTCATCAAATGCGTGATGAAACCTTAGTGAAACACTTCTTTCAAAAACATTTAAAAACTTTTGAGCACACACATTTTCTAGTGCTTTCTCACTTTAATGACATTGAAATTGTAAAGAGCAAAAAGTATGTTTTTGTTTATGATTTAACAAGAGTATTCAATTTCAATAGTACTAAAGTAAGTCAGGTGTATAAAGCATCATCACTTTATAAACCTGCATCTTCTGGCATCTTCCACTGGTTTGTTTCTGGTAACATAGCGGCAGGTGGAAACAGCATTGTGATTTTGTTTTTGGCGTTTGTTATTGTTTGTAATTTGTGTCCATCAAGCGAAACCTTCTTTGATAATAAGCAATGCTTTAATGCTTTATCTGAAGAAAGATGTGACGTGATATCTATTGGTTACGGGCGGAATATTATCTTTTCCCTATTATATTTACACTCGTCCAGGCCCTCGATCTCAAAACACCACTCCAACTCTGGAAAATTCGTTATCATCCGATGCCTGTTATTGACAGGCGACATTCACCCTTGTCCAGGTCCTAATGGGGAAGTTTGTCCCGGTTTTAACAAAGGTCGAGTTTTGGATTCTGGATCGTACTTGGCTGTTGTACAGGTACGAGAGGCATACAGTGACAGGGCTCCAAATATTAACAGCATGGCTAATAATATATCACACCTTTTCATGGATGATGGCGTGGTCGTGATGGGCTGCGAGGTCTAGTTTGGAGAGGACAGTTTGCCGGGGAGGACGTGTCGTGGATCAGAAGGACACCGAACACGACGAGAGCTCAGTAGGTGAAGAGACTCTTCCAGCATCAAGAGGTTCTGTCGATTTGTTTGGGGACTATTTTAACACAAAAGGTTTACATTTTGTGCACTTAAATATAAGGAGTTTGTTACCTAAGATTGATGAAATAAGGTGCTTACTTAAGAATTGTAAAGTGGGGATTTTTTGCTTAACAGAAACATGGCTAGATTCGTCTGTAATTAATAATGAAATAAAAGTAGATAATTATAATGTTATTAGGAAGGATCGAAATAGACGAGGAGGTGTTTGTATTTTTATTAGATCGGATATTAATTTTAATGTGTTAGACATTAATGTGGATCAGGAGTTATTGTTCTTGGATTTATTGTTGCCTGCGACTAAGCCTATAATGTTTGGAGTTTGTTATCGTCCACCCAGTCAAAATAATTTTTATGAGGGACTTGAGTTTGTTCTGAACAACAATAACGATGATTTGGCAAAATAATGTATTATTATGGGGGATTTTAATACAAACATATCTAATAGAACAGGGGATAATTTTAAAGCTTTGCTGTTATTATGTCAATTATTCTATTTAACCCAAATAATAAACAAATCTACCAGAATTTGGGAAGGTGGGGAAAGTACCATTGATCTTATTTTGGTATCTGATGAAAAATATATTTCCCAGAAGGGAGTAATTGAATATGGTATCAGTGATCATAATAGCATTTTTTGTATAAGAAAACATAGTAAAATAAGATTTAGTAATCATAAAACAGTATGAATTAGACCGTTAAAAAAAATATATAATATTGAAGTATTTAAAGACTATCTTAAAAGAGTTTAAAAAAAGTTATTAACTAAGTTAAAACAGGAAGGGCTCCTTCGATTTATAGGAGACCTAAGAATCAAGAAGACTTTAAAATGTAAAGCACTTAGAAACTTAGGACAGAAAAATATAAAGGAGGCAAAACTTAATTTTATTTATCTAATATATTTATTAAATAATTGTAATTAAACAATCATTTAATAATTGTTTATTAAAGAACAAATTCAAGAAAACAAAGAAGATCTTAAATCTCTGTGGAAGGTGTTGAATAGATTCCATAAAATTGGTAAATCAAAATTTTCTGTATCAAAGGTATGATTGGATATTGATGGCAAGATAGAATTTGATAAAAATAAAGTTGCTAATATATTTAATTCATTCTTTTCATTAATCACTAATAGTGTAGTTGATAAGCTTCCTCTGTCCAAAAGAAATTATGTGATTGATTTTGTTGAGAGATTTTATTCAAAACAAGGTGTGTTGCCAAATAGTTTTTCTTTTGCTAAAATTAGTGTAAAGCATATTACTAAAATGATTGAAGAGCTTCAAGTGTCTAAGTCAACTGGGCTGGACGATATTCCAGCTAGATTAAGAGATACTGCAGATATTACAGCTCCAACTATTACATTTATTGTTAATCTTTCCTTGGAAAATGGTATATTTCCATCTGATACGAAGTTAGCTAAAATCATTCTGTTATTCAAAAAAGGTAACAGATGCGATCCTGGAAACTATCGTCCAATCTCCATTCGTAGCGTGGCCTCAAATTTATTTAGAAAGAATCATGTATAAACAGGTGTATGAGTATCTAAGTAAGAGTAGCTTAATTTATGATTTTCAGTCAGGTTTTAGGAAATCTTATTCGACTGATACTTCTTTACTTTACTTAACAGATTTTATAAGGAGGCAGAAAGCATTTGACACAGTAAATCACTCAATACTTTTAGACAAGTTAAGTGTCATGGGTTTGTCAAGTAAAGTGATAGCCTGGTTGAATTCTTATTGAACTGGGAGAGTTCAGAGGGTAGACATTGATGGGGTTCTTTCTGAGGAAACTTAGGTTAAAAATGGAGTTCCTCAGGGAAGTGTTTTAGGCCCACTTTTGTTTCTTTTATACATAAATGAAATGCAAGCAGTTTGCGATTGTAATTTGTTTTTATATGCTGATGATTCTGCTTTATTAATTTCAGAAAAGGATGTTGGTAGGATACAAGTGAATTTAGGTAAGGAGCTTTGTAAGGTAAGAGACTGGCTCTCTGAAAACAAACTGATGTTGCATTTAGGTGAAACGGAATCCATTTTATTTGGGTCTAAAAAAAACTTGAATAAGGTTTCTAAGTTGTCTGTTAAGGTGGGGGATTGTTTAATATCAAATAGAACTTCCGTTAATTATCTTGGATGTATCCTTGACAATGATTTAAGTGGTGTAAGTATGGATATGAAAGTCATGAGTAAGGTTAATGCCAGAACTAAACTTCTTGCCAGACATGTTAGTTTTCTTGATAAACAGATTATAAAATTACTTGCGTCATGTTTAGTGTCATGTCATTTCGAATATGCATGTATTTCTTGGATGTCTGATTTGTATCATAGTTGGTTGGATAAATTACAAAAATCTCAGATTAAACTGATAAGGTTAATTTCAGGGTTTAGTCGTTTTATACATGTGGAGGTTTCCCATTTTAAGTGTCTTGATTGGTTACCTATAGAAAGTAGACTAGAACATATTAAATTAAAAAATGGTATATAAGATTATCAATAATAGAGCTCCTTTATATTTTAATGCATTTTTTTTCCAGGGTAAATGAGCAACATTGTTTTAAAACTAGGCAAATTCTTATGGATATTACATTATGTCGTTTTAAAACTATGTATGTTCGTAGGTCTTTTAGATATTCTGGGGCACTTTTGTGGAATAAATTACCCCTGGATATTAAAGGCATTTTGAATATGGTTAGTTTTAGTTTAAAAGCTAAAAGCTGGCTCTTAAGTAGGTTGTTTTGTTGATGAATTTGTATTACGTATGTGGTTATTTGTGACTGTAATTTTTGTAAATGTGGAATTTTATTGTAATTGTTGTATTTATAATGAAGTGTTACCGGGAGTGGAGTTTGTGCTTCAAGGACAACAATGGAAACAAGTTTTATTTTAAACTTTATTGTGTTATCCTTGACGAATTGAGTGTATTCACTACTTTTTTGTCAAATAAAAAGAAAGAAAGTGTTTTTCACAAGGTAAAAGTTCAAAAGTATCTACAATTTGAATTAGCACAAGAGTAAAAAATATTTTTCCACACAATGGATAAGTTCATATATAGCTTCACCATCACCTATTATCATGTCGTCCCGAGACGCTCATATTTAACCTTGAGTGAATGAATAGCAGTCTTCCCAGAGTCTCTCCGGACTGAAACTACATCACACACAGGCAAACTGCCAGAGATAAGCTCGGCCTTTGAATCAAACTCTCTCTGAGTCTAATAAATTCAGGCTGGGGTTTAGGTCAGGTGTGCGTCCTGTTGTCTGTGAAACACAGCAGACCGGCCTTGTTCGGTAACGTGAATCACAGGAACTGAAGAAAAACAGACAGGCTTGGTTTCCACACAGATGCATAAGTGACCCATCATCTTGAATGGCTTTCATCCAGGTCAAAGAAAGGGCAAATATCCATCCAGATGGGTCATTTAGCAGTTGTACGAGAGAAAAACTATGGACATGTTGGGTTATAGACTATAAAAATGACAATAAGCCATTTGCTATTTGGATAACGTCACACCTGGAGTGGCCCAAAGCAGTGGGTTCCATCTGAAGAAGGTCGGCAGGGGTGAAAACAGACAGACACGCAGAAGATAGCGTCCGTCTTAAGATCTGACCTCTATTATCGAGAGGGAGACGAGAGAGTCTGATCGTGTGGAGGCACCGAAAATGACCATAATCATCAAAACCACCAAGTGCTACAGGACATTTCATGAACATCTCTTCACTACCTCTTGACTGTCCCCTGACCGTCAAAGACCGTAATAGAGAGCCAGAAAACCAGGGTGGAAGAGCTGGAGAGAAACTAGGCAGACAAATGAAGCAGTGATGGAGCAAAAGGTCAGTGAGAGAAAGCAGGAAAAAACCCAGTCGAACAGGATTAGGTTTATATGGCGAACCGAGGGAATGGAATAATTACTAGATCTTCTCCGTGATTCTAATCCAGTCCTAATCAGTCATATCAGTAATTATTCACTCACTTTTCACATATAGAACACTCCTGTGCTGGTAAAGATCACTGTAAGATTATAAAATGCCCTGAAAATAAGGTATTCGTGTGTGAACTGATTGCTGGTAAAACTCTGTTAATCTGGCGTGTCCAGACTGTAGGCCGTGTAAACATCAACGTTTCTCAGGTTCTCCGAGTGTCTCACATAGATACTGGTCAATGAGAGGACAACAGAGAAAAAGAAAAAATTCTGTTGGGTACGAGCTAAAGGACTTTTTTCTTCTTAAAATGTTAAAAACCTTGAACCTGACACAGATCATTTAAAAGAAAAAAATCACTGAAATTATTTTCATATCGTTCTTTATAATGGCATTCATCATCCATGGAAAATTTCATGTTCTTTTTTCTTCTACATGGAAAATATTACTTTTAGGAACATTCATTTTAAACAGAGTCAGAGTGAAGAAAACGGCTTTAAAATAAAGGTAAAAACGAAGGATCATGTGACGCTGAAGACTGGAATAATGGTACTGAAAATTCTGGAATAATTTACATTTTAAAATATATTAAAATAGGAATCTGTCATTTTGAATTAATAATAATATTTAACAATATCCCATGCAAATAAGTCTAAAAACAAACAAGAGGAGCAGAGGCTGCAGTGTTGCCTCAGTTATGGCAGATTGAGAGATGCTGGCTGATATGTTTACCTGCACCATTCCCCCTGGTGGCCTATGAGCCACGCACACACACACACACACACACACACACACACACCATCACGAAGAGGCAGGTCTGGTTGTCTGGGCCGAGAGATGGCCTCAAGGGAAACCCCTGTCATTACCCGACATCTGCAGCCAGAAACTCCACTGGGAGAGAATATATGAGGAAGAGAAAGAGCAAGAGAGAGCGCTTTCCACAGGCCACGTATCTGTCCCTCACATTATATTCATAGATGCTTCTGCCTGTTTGACTTTCACAGAATCAGACAAAACTGCTTGTTTGCTTGATGTGCTTTCTAAAGTAGTGTCCTTTACTTCATTAGTATATATACCACATATTTTGTTATATTGTAAATTGACAATATATTCATACTTGTGATATAAAAGTACTCAACTATTGCAATGATTTAACTATTAAGATTTGAGTGAGTCATCAGACTAGTTTCTCTTTTTTTTTTGTTTTTTGAATTTGAGGCAAGTTCTAGAATATTCATTTCTGTGAATCACTTCAAACTTTTTCAGTGAATCGGTTCAAAATCTGATTCGATTTGTTTGTGTCAACAGTGAGCGAGTGAGAATTTAGAAGTGAATCTCTGGTGTGAATCATCTTATTAAAGGGGTCATATGATGTTGCTAAAAAGAACATTACTTTGTGTATTTGGTGTAATGCAATGTGTTTACATGGTTTGAGGTTCAAAAAACACATTATTTTCCACATACACTCTTAAAAATAAAGGTGCTTCGAAAGGTTCTTCAAGCGTTGCCATAGAAGAACCATTTTTGGTTCCACAAGGTTCTTTAAAGAACCATCTCTTTCTTAGCATTTTATAATCTGAAGAACCTTCTTTCGCCACAAAGAAGCTTTTGTGAAACAGAAAGGTTCTTCAGATGTTAAAGGTTCTTTATGGAACCATTTAGACAAAAAGGTTCTTCTATGGCATCGTGAAGCACCTTTATTTTTAAGTGTACTGTACATTATTGTTACTCCTCTATGCTCCGCCTTTCTGAAACGTGCCAATTTTTGCACTGAGAAGTGCTATCCAGTGCGTTGTGATTGGCCGAATATGTCAAGCGTGTGACGGAAATGTTTCCAAACAAGCACTACTCTACACTGCTCAAAACTCGCGTTTGAATAGTCTAGCAAATTCTTTAAATATCAAAACAGAAGCACCAGACTATCCTCGCGATGTTGGAATTGCCTCACTTTAATGTGTTCACATTGTAAGTTACTCTCTCCCAGGTTCAGGAAACAGTCCTCCGTTAAATGCGCTGCACACACTCGAATATTTGCATTGAACTGTTCTGGAACAGTGTTGAAAATATAACTTATCCACTGATTTCTAGTTGTGTCCTCTTTTTGAAGCCCAAACAAAGTAGTTTTGCTTTCACAATGAAACACAGCGTCTCCAGGACACGGTGCTGGCGGCAGCAACAATACTACTGCGAGAATAAGTTATGCCTTCTTTCATTGCATATACGTTTGGGCGGTGTTATACGAATCTCCTCACACCGTGACGTAGACATGTGGGGGGCGTGTATGAATGAACCGTTTTAGAAGGGCATGGTCGAGTCTTAACTTTTATAAAGAATATCTCTATGGGTTTGAGACTTTAATCTTTGTAACTTTACAGATATTATCTATGCACAAACAGCTTGTAACACTCCAAAGAGAAAGGAAAACTTGAAATCGCATCATATCACC
>CM071961.1:2447054-2454554 GCA_036784905.1 Acrossocheilus fasciatus
TTTGCAGAGTGCTTTTTATCTTCCCTATAGCCTTCAAATATATGTCTTAAGTGGAGAGAATACCTGACCCTGGTAAACCTGCCGTGTTTCCTCTCATGTCCAGACAGCAGGCCTCACATCGCCTTCTTTGAAGCATCTCCTTGGCTCGACCTTGTGAGGAAAGCTGAGCAGGACTGCTCGGCCCGTGGCGGGGAAAGAGGGGGGCTGTAAGAGCCTGGCATACTGCAGCTGTCGGCTGCCTGCACAACGCCTCCTAATCAGTGCTAATTGGCACTCCTGATGACAGGCTTGGGTTGGTGCCGGGAACAGGGAGAAAGTATTGCTGTCGGCCCGCCTACAAGTGTGCTGCCCCTGGGCCAAGGTTCAGCCATTTGAATACTAAGTTTCTCTGTGCTTATTGTACATCTGCATGTACATCAAAAGCCTTCACATCTCAATTTTAGCTTCATGAGTTTGGAGAAATGTGCATTTGTTCGTATCTCCTGTGATTGTATGTTATGAGCCAAGAGACTTGGCATGACTCTCCCAAGACTAAAACTGGGGAGTTTGATGCAATAAACCTGTTACTGCTTCCTTTCAAAGCAGTCCATTACAACAACATTTAACCTCACAGTATATCAATCTTTCAATAAAGTAGCTAAGACTCTTGGGTTTTTATTGAGGTATTTCTAAAGCCTTTCGAGAGAGGATCCTTGAGATGACATTCCTGTGATATACGAGAAATAACTTCTGGTGGAAGCCTCATAAGTCAAGCATCTAGACCACAAATATACAGTCCAAGACCACAGAACAACAATCAATCTACTCTCGGTTTCAAAACAGACAAACAAAACCAAGCTACTGTAACCCTAAAGAAAATTTACAATGATTTATTCCATGTGCGAATTATAAAATGGCTTTTAGGGGGTTGGGGGTGTTTCAACGTTGCTGTAGCATTCCTCATGCACAATTAAATGTAGAAAAATGGGACACGTGAAGGGACAGGTAAAACTGCTACCACACCACCTACCAAACTCTACAAAAATTACATCATGCATATCACATTTGTGGATTCAGAATCATTTAATCATAGCTGTGATAGTTACACTTTCTAATTGTGTTTAGTCTACAAATGAAACACTTAATATACTAGGTTTAATACGGAATAGTCCATTATATGTAATATAAAAAGTTAAAACAGTTAAAACAATTTCTGTGGTTTATTTCTGTAAGGGTATTAGCAATTAACAAACATCATAGGAGCTAATATACTTCCCTCACCATGAATGACTGGTGTCCACATTTCAAAAACATCAACAGCGATCACACATCTCTCGGCTCACTCTGGAACCAGGGACAGTCGAGCTTCCTCGTGCTTTCAACTTCATTAAAGCCTGGAGAGACATTCAGACGTCTGAACTGCCTAACAATGTACCACAGGTGCCAAAATGAGCTCCTCATCCAAGCCCCGAGAGTTGGGAAACCTCGCACGAAGCCTTCGCGAGTTAATTGTGCGAGTGTTGTGTCTGTAATGAGCTTCTCGGCTGAAATCTCATAGTTCATCTCTTATGCAATCAAACACAGCTGGTGTGGAATCAAATTGTGGAGATGCACAAAAAAAACAATCAAAAGATAAAGGCAGAGGGAATAATGGAGCTCCACAGCCCATGACGAGCAAGATAAAGGAAGAACGCCTGGTGCTCGCACCACGGGCCCACAATACACGCCAACTTGCACCATCACCGGAGGCCGAGACGTGGGCAGCGTTGGCCAACTCCTCCATGCAGAACACAGCATTCCCTTCTGCAAATGAGCCATGTCGAGGGAGCCAAAATGTCAGCTCTGCGGCAGGTGGACGCTGATCTGCTTTGCAACACGCCTTGGCAGCAGAGACGGAGGTGCAACACAAAGAGGATAATCTCCTCCTTCAGATGGCATGTAAGCTGAACGCTTATGAAACATAATCGGCGGATTTTCGACCAAACTCAAACAGTTGCCGTTTCTAAGAAAAAATGGAGGTCGTTTAAAAGAAAAAGGAAGCAAGTTCGTTTACAAGAGCACTGCACAACTGTTGCCTCAGTGTAAAACCGGGTCAGAGTTGAGTTTCAGTGCAATGCCCCATAATCGGTTCCACCTTACAGCCCAATTTCGAGGGGCACGGTGAAGATAGCTGATGATTAAAGATGCGGCTGTGAATCTTTGCCCTGCTGTTTTATAGTAATTGTACGGTCAAGTATCGATTCGAGTGGCTGGCTGAAACCAGAAGTAGCCAGAGGGGCAGAAATGGTCTTTGAAGATGTGGCTCATAAGAAAAGCTGACAGCCTTCAAGTGCTGCTCTTTGAAGGTAGAATGATGACTGACACATGATCCGAAAGACCTTCTTAGAGCCGACACATTCGCTGAGCCTCCGAGACCCTAACGCTCCCATCTGAAAGTGAGGCAGTCCAGAGCACTGTTTTTCAGAGGGAAACCAGGACTTCTGTTAAAACACAGACTCGGACACTCTAATTCCCTCATTTTCTCAAAAAAACCTTTAAGATCAAACGCCTTTCATTCTCTCCCAGACTGCAAACACCTTGCTAAACAGCACCGGACGGTTTGTCTGGTGCAAGTAACTTCAGACTTGTACACTGTACGCTAACATTGATTTATTACATAATTCTGTTAAAGAGATTACAGAAGTAATCTTTCGGAGAATACGCACATAAACTACTATGACTGACTTGAATTGGTCAACTGAAGAACAATTAGGGCCAGTTTTACTAACAGCGTGCGCCAGCGCAAACCATCTTTTGGCATTAAAATAGTGCAGTCAGGATTTACTAAAGACGCGCAGTGAAGAATTAGCGCTGAAAAGGCGTGGACACAGTTATTTTTGTGGCTGACCTTATTGAATAAGCATTCATAGGAGTTTCCCTTTCAGACGCAAAAAAGTTAGTAAATCACGTTGCATGATTATTTTAATACTCTCCTCCAATGTGATTTACTAACTTTTTTGCGCTCGTCACTGATATTTGCGCCATTATTTAACGCCCAAAAATGCATGTCTAAAAGCAGGAGGTAATTTGCGCTGGTCTTGGTATTGTGCTGGTCATTATGGAAATGATCTGACTGCGTCTGTGTTCTTTAATGTGCAAATTGTTAGTAAATCACCCATAGATTTTTTTCAATTGCCCTGTTTAGTAAATCTGGCCCTTGGTCTGCACTCTAACCCAATAATTTTTTTAAAATGTTACTATTTCCTGTTTATAGACATAATTTAGTCAAGTTGTTTAGTCGATTCTCTAGAACTCATTCTGTAGAGCAGGGATTTTCACAATCGTTGATACTAAGCACCCCTAACTGTGTTAGTGTGCTTTAAGCAAGGAGGCACAGGATAAACTATGTTCTCCTCAAAGTTTCAGACTCTCTGCCTGTGTATTGTCTGAACTGTCCACTCTTTTCCAGATATTGCTAAATCTCCTTTCCATAAGGAATCCGGAGAACACAAGAACCACTGTTTTCATTCCTTGGTGAAATGCTCAGAGAAACTTGTGAGTTACACGGCTGCCATTACTTTGTGATTTATGAACGGGCTGTTATGAATTAATTGTGAGACTGGGGTCTGCATCAGAGGAAGGTGAACAGGATGCCCCCCCACCACCACACACACACACACACACACACACACACACACACACACACTGGAGGCTCGGGCTTAGAGTCACCTGATGGACAATGTAGGACAGGTCAACCTAAATAGGCCTTGACAGCTCCTGGGCTTTTTTATGGAAAACATAAAGCAAGCTAACTGTCCTGGTCTACAGTTTGTCCCCATTAGCAGTCTCTCAAACCAATTAACACCTAAGCAGCCATTCAGGCTCAATTCCAGATATATGCTAACAATTACACGAGGCCACACTGGACAGGAAGAACCATAAGAATGTGAATTATGGGGTTTTCGCTAAGCAACTAAAAGCTATCTTTGAGCTATTTGGTCCAAAAGCTTCCTGACTCCTTATTCTAAGAGGATACTTACTGGAAGTCCACGAATAAACAAAGGAAACCAGACCAGAGGTGATTACTGGGCAGATGTAGAGTCATTTATAGAATTTTAAAGTGGGCTGTTTACACGGCGGCCGCCGTTAGGTGATTAGCGTTTGTTTTGTTCGGTTAAGGGACCCATGGGAAAAGTGTGGCATGGGTGTGTTATGATCCATCGCCACGCCTCCACCAGATTGTCGCCCCATGTGGTTGGCGCCAGCGGTTTGGCTTCGAGTTTTAAGTCGACATTCCCAGCATCGCCCTCTTCAGTGCAAAAAGGTGTGCGCGGCATTCGCCGTTCATTAAAGCGATCTGTAAATCAGACCGCCGCTGACTTCAGTCTGACCGCCGACATAGATCAAAACGATATTTGCGCATAACAAAGGTGGCTAGGCACTCCGCAACGCAATGGGACGCCGGTACCGACACGCTTCAGAAGTATGCTACCTCAAACACTTAAACACATGCTATACGAGTAAAAAGAATGTTTTTTGTTAACAAACAACTACAAATACACACGCACAACGTACATCTTAAGGTTCTATACGTGCCTGTGAATGTTACAAATTTGTGCAAGTATTTATATTTTGCATGAGATGCAAGATATAAACTCTGAATTCTGATTTTTTTTTTTTTTTTTTCCTGCAATTGTGAGTTTGGACTTTTCTACTCAAATCTCAAAAAAGTTTATATTTCACAATTATGTTTATATCTTGCGTTTTTTCTTAAAATTGCAAAAGTCAGAATTGTAAAATATAAACACAGGATTGCGAGAAAAAAGTCTTAGTTTTATGTTTTAATAAATATTTTAATATTTTATTTATTTATAGATTTTTTTTACCCCGTGGCGAAAAAAAAACTTCCATAGAAGTATGTGTTACTGCTGGTTGTAGCAATATAGACAGACTTTTATTTATTTATTTAAAGGCAGACATAGTTTGTTCAGTAAACCACCGTTAAATAAATAAATAAATAAACACAAGTTTAAAATAATCACTTTATAGTCAATAATGTGAAGGATTGCCCGACTGAAGCTAAACATACTGTAATATTACAACTTGTATAAGTGCAAAATGACGTGAATGCATAATTTACATGAAAGCCAGAAAGTTTAAGTCACTTAAAAAATGTTGGAATATTTTAGTTTTTTAAAAAAAGAGAAATATCTTTGAAATATAGACTGTCTGTCATTTTGTCATGGTGAAAAAAACAAATATTGCAAGGAACTGCGAGAAGACACGTCTGGTCAAATTAGACAATGACAGAGGGACTGGTGTTCAAGCCCTTCATTACAAACAGGATAAACAAAAATCTATGGAGGCTGGTCTGCGAGAGCACTACTCATAGATCAAGTGGAAAAGTGACAGTTAGCTTAGCGTTCAAAACACAGGGCCAGCACCTCGGTCCTCTCTTAGGAGGCCTAAATTATTCACGTCAAGCTAGGGATGAAGTGAAGTACACAACTTTAAGTATATAATGCAGGCAGGAGGACTATCGATCAACTAATTAATTGATTTATGCAGAAAGTAATCGACTACCAAATGATCCATTTGGGTAGCTCATTAGCTACAATGCATTATTCATACCTGAACTTATTCAAAGAAGGCCGTCATTGTGTTTCCAAGCACTGGGGAAATCTGCTATGAGCGCGTTTGTGTGTTAGCATGTTTATGTAACGAAACGGTGGTTTAGCCCTTGGCTTTGAAACCTTTCCTTTCACAGGGAGTTTTCTTTGATTCAAACAATGCTGCAGATTGCTCACGTGTTTTCTTCATCTGCGAATACCCACCTGTACAAGTTGTTGAAAATAAAACATCCTTAGTATTCCTGCCCTCATACCTAATGCAAACTAACCCTGTTTGTCTATTCGTTCAGGCCCAGGGGAAGGCTGATGTTCTGTGTGCCCTTGTCTTCATCGCTCTGTCTTTCAAATCAGACTGCTGTTTGTTCTTTTCAAATACAAAGAGGCTATTTATGCAACAGCGTCCCAGGAGATAATGCTGGTTAAATAACAAAAATCTGTCAGAGAAAGGGCACTTTTTTGCGTGGGAACATAAAGTCTGGCCTGCAAGTTAACAGCAAAGTCACAGTGATATGTGCGATGAATACACCCACACTGCTCTCTCATGGCCGCTGGCCTAGAGTTGCAACACAGCTGGCCCAACTTGGACCGAGCGACAGTCTCCAAACAATCCGTCGACTTATGTTCAATAGAGACAAATAAAAACCTTGGCAGTTTCTTTGGCCTTGTTTCTTTTACGGTAAGCTCAACGATTGTAATGGAAACCAGGGAAAACGAGTGTGTGACAATGTTTTTTGGAGGGTTTTACAAACATATAGTTATTTAATGTTTTTAATTACAGTTGGAAATGACAGAAATCTAATATATCTGTATATCAAATTAGCATATTAAAGATAATATTACAATAATATAATAAATCCAACAAAACCTGCCAAGAACATGTCTGGGTCGTAAGAAATAAGAAATGAATTTTACTTCAAAATAAAATAAAGATCTGCATATTTATTATGATACGATGACTATTTTTATGAAACTTTTTCTGCTCAAACATTTGGGTGTTTTGCTTTTGAGTTTTAAATCCCATAGATAGTTAGTTATTACGTCACATATTACTATTATGTATAAATAATTTACTTTTTAAAAATATTTAAAATAAAATAGCATTATTTTGGGATGAGATTTAAATCCCTTTTAAATAAAACTAATAATAATTTGATATAAGTAATAATAATTATCATTCCAAGTATAGTAATAAGAAGAAGAATAACAATAATAATGCATATTACTTTTATGTATAAATTAACTTAATAGTAAAAAATATTGTTTAAATAATATTTCAGGGGTTTTTAATCATACAGTAAGTTGTCATGCTGCAAAATAAATATTTGACATGAGGTTGACAAATTTCTGGCACTAATGAAGTGAATTTAGTCTAATATTTTATAATTATACTGATCATATACTACTTTTCACATGCTTATTACAGTATATAGCTGAAATGCACAGGTTTTATTAAATCCCTAATAGATTGATTATTCTTCAAATACACACTGTTATGGACAAGAAAAACCGCTGCAAATTGACATAAAAAGGGGTTAAACTATTGCAAAATCGTACTGTATGTAAACCATTAGCTCTGAGTTATTATCCACTTTTGTTCAGCGTTAGCGCTTTATGATAACACACGGTACATCTACTCAAAACGATGCCATTTAGCAGTAACGGACAGATGGTGAAGGCCGAGAAGGGAATGAATTCTGTCCTCATAATGCATAAGCTTTAAAAGGATTGCTGGTTAAGTGCAGTGTGGATGTTTAAATAAATGATGGCCGGGAGCATGTTTTAGTCGAATCAGGGTCAGGACGGTCAGTTCACACTGCAACTACAGCTTTCATTAGACCTGGACTGAAAGCTACAAGCGGTAATAATATGTTCTGTTGACTACCTATAGAGAGGAAAGAGAAATTACCTAAAG